>JBAMBO010003938.1:0-16083 GCA_037044535.1 Lordiphosa magnipectinata
ATTGCACCAAGCCGACTTCGAGATCAAATCCAGTACGAATATCGAGCTCAAATCAATATTTGACCTTCTGTATTGTTTCCGACTGTGGGATCAAATCAAGCTCGAATAACAAGCTAAAATCAATCCAGTGTGAGCTAATCTATTTATCTATAAATTTATTAAGTCTTAAATCTATTAAGTATTATTCAATACAGAGACATTGTTGCAAAAACAGCTTTGTTATAACCAATAACATTAAGTTCTAAGTTGTTACACAATCTAACTTAAGTTGCCATTTGTAAGGTGACAGAAAGCTTAGAGAAAATAAATATTAAATAATAAATCTAGTTTTGTTTCAAGAATTGATTGGAGTTTATTAGACTATGTCGACCAGCGATGCCCAGCCGTATGCTTTTTGGGTACGTTTTGTTTTGTAATTACACCGAAGATAGGAAATCATAGATCGTATACATGCAGGGCGCGAACAATACAAAACGACACACACGCTAACGATTTCGTGTGTATGCGTTGCGTAGAACAAAAACCGGTTTTGTTCTCTTCTTTGATTGGTGTTTGCGCGCGCAAGCAAACTGACCAACAACAATACCATTATTGGTATTGGTGCTTTTCTTTGTGAGTATTGGTGAGTGCTCTGCCGTATGCTGCTTTTGGGCATGACTGGTCTATGCCAACGGTCGGAGTTACCATAGGAAACTGACAAAATATGTGTAAGAAAATATCAATTGAATTTTAAAAATTCGACTTATTTTTAAAAATGTGCTGCATTAAACATTTTTGTTAATAAACAAAAAAAGTTTTCTTAAATTTCTAAATTAAAATTTCTAAATAAATCTCGATTTGCAAAGAAACTTTTCAAAAATTCATTCAAGAGGATTTTTTCCTGATAAATAGGGTGGATTTTTCTAAAATCACATTCATCTTTATTATACTCTGTACCGAAGATACACAGAGTATATTAAGTTTGTACAAAAGTATGTAACAGGGAGAAGGAATCATTTCCGACCCTATAAAGTATATATATTCCTGATCAGCATTAACAGCCGAGTCGATATAGCCATGTCCGTCAGTCCGTCTGCCTGTCTGTCCGTCTGTATGAACGCACAGATCGCAGAGATGGTAATAGATAGAGGTTTGACATGTATGGAACATATATTTCTTATACTTGCAGGCAGATGAAGTTTATTTTCAATTTTTGCCAAGCCCCATCCCGCCTCCGCAATTTGGAAAATTGGAGATTGATCATATCTCCTACAGTTTTGTTGATAGATAATTCATACCTTCTAGAGATATCTAGTAATCAAAATTATTTTTTCGATTTGCTGAAGGAGTGATAAAGATCGGATGAACGATACTCAAGTTATAAGCAAAAAAACGGCCAGTTATTACCCCCCACACCCATAACTGCAACATTCCGTACAACGCTGTGCGCTCTCTAATTTTTTTTCTCTCTCTCTCTCTCACTAAGATTGCCTCTCTTGACTCGTGAGCAAATGCGAGGGTAAGGGTACAGAGTATGTTATAGTCGGGCTCAAGATATACTGAACAAGGTATCCGAACTCGCTATCTCGCTCTCTTTGCTTACTTCTTAAATGTCACTCTGTAAACAAATCTTGTGAACGACGCATCTCCGCCGACGAATTTTTTTGTGTTCAGCTTCTTATTTAAGAAGTTGTGAGAGAGCGAGTGCGGCTACCTTGTTAAGTATATCTTGGTCGGGCTTGACGATTTTTTTTCTTGTTTTTAGAGTTAAAAAGCTAGTAAAATAACGAATTATATTTCTTATAGACATATTTTTAAGCAACAGGGAAAATTTTTTGAAAGTAATTTTTTAAAAATATGGCAACAAAAAGAAAAATAGTTGGCTTTACACAAAACAAGAGAAAATGACCTACCGCTTAACGCCGAATCCGAAAGGCAAATTTTAAGAAACTTGGTAATCTCAAGTGAATTCACAGCTGGAGCCAATAGCTACAGGGTGGTCCATCTAGTGTTTGGAATTTGAACTATTCATAATTTCAATTTAAAAACGTCAAATGTCATTCTGAGAGCGACTAATATTTAGTAAAAACTTGGACATTTACGAAATGGGTCGCTATTCGCTTGAAGAAAGTTGGGGAATATTAAAAACATATTTCCAAAGTGGTGAGTCCTCGACTTAAACTGTGCGAAATTTAAAAAAAAATGTAGCGAAAACTCAATTTGTGGATCAATTCGTGAAGCGAGTTCGTGAAACTGGAATGTTGGTGGATAAACCAACGCGTGTACGTTTTCGTCCGGTGCGCTCGACCGAAAACATTGCTGCGGTTGCTGAAAATGTGCGTGAACAACCATCGACGTCAACTCGCCATCGATGCGAATTTTGCATAAAGACCTTGCCATGAATCCATACAAAGTTCAATTGGTTTAGCAGCTAAAGCCAATTGACCATCCGAATCGTCTACAGTTCGCAAATTGGGCGGAAGATCGTTTGGCCGAAGATGGTGAATTTGACCGAAAAATCATCTTTTCGGATGAAGCACATTTCCACCTCGGTGGTTATGTTAATAAACAAAATTGTCGCATCTGGGGCACAGAAAATCCGCATATCATCGTCGAGAAGCCAATGCACCCACCACGTGTCACTGATTGGTGCGGATTTTGGTCTCGAGGCATCATTGGTCCATTCTTCATTTGAAAATGAAGAAGGAGCCACCGTGACCATGAACGGTGAGCGCTACCGCGCAATGTTAAATGATTGGTTCTTCGAGGAAATTGAAGCGGAAGACTTGGACGATATTTGGTTTCAACAAGACAATCGATCTTTTGCACGCTATCTTCAAATATCGAATAATCAGCAAATATTGAGATGTGAATTCGCCGCCAAGAAGCTGTGACCTGACACCGTTGGACATGTTAAACAAGTAGTCTGGATTTTGTCTGTAGGTTATTTTGTGAATGAATAAAAGGACTCTATAACTAATTAAAGCGTTAAGGCTAAGGTCATATATTTTAACTGCAGAGCTTGTGACGTGATCCCTTCTATTAAAAGCAACATTTAATTTGTGTTGGCTACCAGCATCACAATTACCAAAAATTTCTATACCGAAAAAGGACAGGAACAACGTAAGACTTCGCAATCAGCAGTCGTATGTTTATAGGTAAACAATTCTGGGTTAGCGATAGTTGCCTAAGCAGTGCGTAAGTCTTCCCAACTGCCTTGTTGAAAGTTATTCCAAGGTTCTCAGCCTTATTAACATACAGTATAGATGCTCCATCTATTTCTAATTTTGCAATGTTTTCAGTACTTAAAATCTTTTTGTGTATGACAAGGCATTTCGATTTGATGTGGTTGATGTCCATTTTTCTTGGCCCATTCACTTACATTAAACAGATCATTGTTACACGCATTAATACACTGGTCAATTTGACTCAACGGACTACTAACATTCATTTGGACATCAGCTGCATGACAACACACTGGGAAGATCATTTACATACACAGAAGAGGCCCTAAAACTGATCCCTCTGGGACTCCACGTGTAATAGGGAAAAACTCTGACATGTTTGCATTTGATACGACTGCTTGATTTCTATAGTTTAGGTATGAATGCATTAGTTTTATAGCGGTTTCAGAGAAGTTGTATAGATTTCTTAACTTAGTTAGTAGTATTTCGTGATTTACGGTGTCAAATGCCTTACTGTAGTCAAGAAATGTTAGTAAAGTTACGACGCTTTTGTCCAAGTTTCTGCGGATGTCTTCAACTATTCTAATGATTGCTGTAGTACAGCTCCTATTTTTCCGAAATCCAGACTGGTTGTTGTTGAGGAGTTTATTTGTGGCTAGGAAGCTGGTTATTTGTGTTGCAATCAGCTGCTCAAAGACCTTAGAAAGTTAAGGGAGTATGGAGAGGCCTAAACTCATCTTTACCCTTAGGGACTGGTATTATTTTTGCAGTTTTCCATTCGGTTGGGAATGTTGAAGTGGTGATTGCTGTGTTAAAGGCCATCAAGGCCTAGGCCTGAATCTAGAACCTCACATGGATTAGCACAAACAAAATCAAAACAGTTTGAACAATTAGGTACGTTTAGTCGAGTGAATTTAAGATTAAAATTATTTACGTCAAGTAATATATAAAATCGATACCTTTTCGTCAGAAATTATTAAAATCTCTCAACCTTTCATAAAAGAGGAATACCCTTTTGCTAAATTGTATTTATCATTTAAACCATAAATGGCCACCCAACTCAAGCCAAAGATGCAAATGCGCATTGATAATGAACTCAAGAAAGATTACCAGTCCACCCGGCTCAACCCACCAATCCCTGGGGGAGCTGTTAGAGCTGACTGTCTTGTGAATTTGAAATTTGTTTGCCCTGAATGTATTAAAACGTTCCAAACTTGTAACTAATAATGATTGCCAATGAGTATTTAGAAATGCAAATTCCTTCAGCTTAACGTTCATTTAGTTTACTTGATAATAAGTAATCATAATAATCTCTTCAAAGACAGCATCCGCCTTCCTGTACAACATGACGCACGAAGAAAGTTTTCTTAGGAAGATGCGGGAGATGGGGGGATTGGGTTCAGGCAACTATTGTGCAACTATTTTGTCTTTTTATCCCCCATTCTGGTTCACTCACGCAGCTGGAGGGCATTGGGTAAAAGGGCGGGCGGTAATTTTTTTCTTGTGTTTTTCTGTTGTTATTGGTGCATTTTTAAGCGCTTTGTTTTTAATGGGTTTGGCAAAGTCGAATTTAATGTAAAATATATATGCAGACTTGGCCTGCATACATATAAAATGATTTCTGACAGCGGGGGGAGGTGTTAGTGTTGGTAATGTCATTATCTTTATGAAATGTTAAACAAAACTTTGCCGTACAACTTTTCGCAGAGTGTGTGCTTATATGTGTGTCTACATGTGTGTTGGGAAGAATGTCAGAACTTGTTTGAAGCTTCTAAATAATTAAAATTTGTTCCCTAAGTAAATTTAAACTACAAGTTTGAGCTGGCTCAGGTAAGATGCAAAGTTGAACCCAAAGACGTGACTGAAAAACAACGAAACTAATTGCTTTAACAAGGAATAATTCGATTTTATCGGATTTTTGCATGAGCACTTTTGCTGGACAGTTGGGCCTTGGCAATAGCCCTGGGTCCTGCAAAAAATGTTACACTTCGAAATGTAAGCAAAATGCAACATTAACAAGGCCAAATGCTCTCACAGTGCGACAGAGCGCAATGAAAAGGGCAATTAAGTGTTTACACTATGCTACAATAGCGTTGCACATACTACATATGGCTGCCAATTCATTGGAATTTTCTAGCATTCATTCTTTGAATGTAGAAAGATTTAAAATTTTGAGTAAGTGTGCTCTAGTACTCACTTTACTTACATTTTTTGCTTTCCAATTGTAGCTGTATAATTATAATTACATTCTTTTAAAAACCAAACGGCTTCCAGACTCAACATTTTAGATTTCAATAAAAAAAAATCTGCTATTGGATCTCGACAAGTTTGAGCTGGCTCAGGTAAGATGCAAAGTTGAACCCAAAGACGTGACTGAAAAACAACGAAACTAATTGCTTTAACAAGGAATAATTCGATTTTATCGGATTTTTGCATGAGCACTTTTGCTGGACAGTTGGGCCTTGGCAATAGCCCTGGGTCCTGCAAAAAATGTTACACTTCGAAATGTAAGCAAAATGCAACATTAACAAGGCCAAATGCTCTCACAGTGCGACAGAGCGCAATGAAAAGGGCAATTAAGTGTTTACACTATGCTACAATAGCGTTGCACATACTACATATGGCTGCCAATTCATTGGAATTTTCTAGCATTCATTCTTTGAATGTAGAAAGATTTAAAATTTTGAGTAAGTGTGCTCTAGTACTCACTTTACTTACATTTTTTACTTTCCAATTGTAGCTGTATAATTATAATTACATTCTTTTAAAAACCAAACGGCTTCCAGACTCAACATTTTAGATTTCAATAAAAAAAAATCTGCTATTGGATCTCGACATGCCCACAAAAAAGTAATTTGCGGTTTTGCACAAACATTTTTTTGGTTTATTTTAGAAACACTCAGAAGAATTAGGAAGAAATCGTCAAAACTCTTAAAAACAACATTAAACTTCATAAAAATCGGATAATAGATAGCGGAGTTCAAAGAAAATCCCCTTCTGTCATTGATTTGGGGTCAGCATGGGGAGTCACTTATTTTAAAAAAACGTTGCATACTTTTTGGCTCTTTCTTAAGGAACACATCTTTTGCCATGAATTTAGGGTCAGCATTGGCTATTTGGTTATATAATATAAAGGGCGGTTTCTACATCAAGAAAAAACTAAAACGAATAATTTGAGTACGAACGCTCTTGAAAATAAAATTAGTCGTTCTTGAATTTTCAATAATTTTGCTCTTGGAATCGAGATAAATTCGTTCTAAACGTTCTCAATTTGGTTTTTTATAGGCAAGGTGAGTGAGGGCACCTTGAAGTTGAGAGAATAGCGCAGTTGGTCGTTGAAAGAATAGCGTTGGACTCGCTCTCACAGAGAGCGCATGCGCAGATTGTCGTTGTCCGATGCTTACGATAGTCAACCGCGTTTATTTATAAGTTTATGTATAAGATAGCCGAGTGCGCTAAGCTGCCCGTCGCCTCTGTGTGTTTCAGTCTTTCGAGGTAACGAGGTCGTCCTTATCTCTTATCTTTTGGTTATCTCAAAATCAATCACAGCTTAAATCAAAGTTTGGGTGGTGTTTGGTTGGTTGATAATGGTAAGGGGGAGGGGGAGACGGACCACGGCGGTCGTCGGGTCGGTTCGGTCTTGTCTCTCACACCACACCCCCCCACCCCAAATATTCTTGTTAAGTTTTTTATTTTGAGAATTATTCGTACTTGGATCAAGTACTGAAACTCTTGAATCAGGAATTTCGGGATCAAAGATTCACTCTTGTATCAAGAATTTTCACTCTTACCGTACTTTTGAGAACGAATGGTCTTGATTCAAGAGCGAAATTCTCTATTTTTTCTCTGAGTGCATACAAAATCAATATTTTTTCATACATTTACAGGAAAAATATAAAATGAAGATATTTGTTATGCAGCATGCATGTTACGACGATTACACAGAGCGGACGAGTCGTGAGCGGTTCTTCCCTTGCGAAATTGATTCGTATACCTCTCGAACATCACATTGCATACGTTACAATGACGAATCGAGCGGCTAAGGTCTAAGGTGTACACAAACCAACCATGACTGTTTTTACATAAGTCACTTTTTCGTGAGTTGGGTCTCGATCGGTGTCGGCTAATGATATTTTCCTTTAAGGAGGCATATTAGACTATAAAATGAAGCAATACATTTTTTGAAGACTTTTGAATACAACTTTTGCCAGCCTCGGATAGTTTAAAAATAGGTGTAAAGTAGGTACCTGCGGCAAAGGCATTTGTTCATAAACTACAACTTCGACTTTGAAATGTTATATATTTAAAAAAAAAAGAGAAATAGTACACCTGTCCAACAAAATTGTAACAACTTAAAAATGCTCACTATAGCCGAAAATATGAAAAGTCAAACTTAATTAATAAACCAAAATTTATGCATTTTTCGGATGGCAAAAAATTGACTAAGTTTAGGCGGCTGTAACATTAATATTCGTAAACATATCAAAGCAATATTTTGGCTAGCTTAATTTATGTATTTAAACTGTCGATTTATCTAAAAAAAAGTTTAACTTTTCAACAAAAATTATATTAGGATTTTGTCCAAGCAAAGACACTACATATATAGATACCGCATCTTATACAAACTTTTTTAAAATTTTTTTTGGGTTCCAATGTCAGCTCTTAAGAAAATCGTTTTTTGTTTCACATGCGTCATCTATAATACACTGCTCGCCACTTGAATAGGACACCCTGTATGCTCTCTTTAAAACTGCTCGTAACTCGAAAACGAAATGGTAGAATAACGGTATTTTTTGCATATTATCTTTGTGCAAGCATTCTTCGCTCTTTCTGGTATATTCCAAGTTTTGGAATAGAACCGTTATAAAGTTGTTTGCACTTTATGTGAGCATTCGCAAAAATTCCATTGAAAATTCCATTCCGCCACTTGAATAGAACATGCATTTTATTTGGTCGGTATCGTTGACACGTGCACACAAATTTTGGTTTACTTAAACTTTTTGCTTTAATTGAAGTGTATATAAAATTAAAAAAAATTAAAATGGGGCGTGGCACTTCATTATCTGAGTCGGAGAAAGGAAAAATCCAAGCTTACAAGGATTCTGGCCTTTCTATTGCCAAAATAGCAAAAAAAGTCGACAGGAGCCGTCACGCCATAACAAATTTTTTAAATAATGAGACTAATTATGGTAAAAACATGAAGGGCCGCACCCACAGTGTGCTTACCATCGCGGACAAGCGACTTATATTAAGAGAAGCTTCCAATTCGCACGACTCTTTGGCCAAGATAAGGGAAAAATGCAACGTTAAAGCAATTTGACAAACATGCGTCGTGTTATTAATAATGCTACACACCTGAAGAGACTAAAAATCAAGAAGAAGCCACCTCTTAACCCGGCTCGGAAGTTACAACGCCTTGATTTCGCGCGCGCACATGTCACCTGGACTTCGGAGTGGCAACGTGTTGTGTTTTCGGACGAAAAAAAAGTTTAATTTGGAGGGCCCCGATGGCTACAGCTACTATTTTCATGATCTTTGAAAAGAACCACACCATCTTGATAAGTTTTGCTGGAGGTATTATGGTATGGGAGACCATTTCCTATTATGGCACCTGTGAGCTTAAATTTATTCCAACCACCATGAATGCGTTGTGTTATAAACCAAACTCTTTTTGCAAATCTAAAATGGATTTATCAACATGATAATGCCCCTATACATACGGCCCGGACTGTTAAATCGTATATAGCGAGCCAAAACGTGGAGTTATTAAACTGGCCACCCTTTTCACCGGAATTGAATATCATTGAGAATGTGTGGGGATGGCTAACACGTGAAGTATATGGATCAGGTCAGCAATATTCGAACGTTCCCTAACTAATTGCATCTATCAAATTAGCATGGGGCTCGATAACGTTGAATTATTTGGGAAAATTGTATGCATCCCTTCCAGACCGAATGTGTGAGGTTTTGGAGAAAAAAGGATGCTCACTATTAAAAACTTTTTTTGGTTTAAAAACATGTTAGTAATTTCTTATTTAAGTAATATTGTTATTTGAAAAGGATTGAAATATTCTTAAATGGTTTTTAGATAAAGTGTCCTATTCAAGTGGTGCAAAATGAAGACTCCAAAATTGGTTACTTATTGGTTAACAATGTTTTTTGTATACTTACAACTTTTGAATAATTTTGTAATTTTCGTCTAATTACTACATATAAATAAACTTTATAAGAAAACAAAAATTATTTTCCTAGATGGCTTGGTTTAGCAGCAATTAACTATAGAAAATCGACTTTAGAGGTGTCCTATTCAAGTGGCGAGCAGTGTATCTATAAATCTTTGGTCCAAGGCTCCCCGCGACTGCACCACTGTGTGCGCCGGTGCTTAATGATGGAGACGACCACAAACCAAATGAACGTTCTCAGTTCAGTGGACAGCAAAGTGCCCCCCTGAAGGATACCGAGCAAAAGCGGATTGGGCAACGAGGATGTGCCCTACATCAATGCCAGTTATATCAAGGTAAAAAATGAGCGAGTCAAACTTTAACTTTATAAATCACTTCCATTTCTTAAAGTTTCCCTACCAGGGCCCCGACTACGTGTTCAAGTGCTTTGTGGCCACCCAGGGACCGCTGCCCAATACCATTTTCGATTTCTGCAGCGCTATATACGCCGCTGCTTGGACAGAGGCAGCAGCAGCAGTCCGCACATGGAAGAGTCATACAGAAAATTTCGGAAGAGGCAATTACCGACGTTTAATTGTAGGTAACTGCGCTCATACTGCGGATTGAAAAAAGGCATAATGATAAGAACAATAAATGTGCTATTAATTTCATAATGAGTTAAATCATTACACAGTACAACAATTAAAAAAACCCCGGCATGAGACCCTTAAATTATGATAAAAGGGACCTCTGTAAGCATCACCTCATACCCAGTTTTTCAAATAAAGAGTCGGTTCGCGTTTTATGGGTACTTTTGTATTTGCAACACACAGCGACAACAATTTGAACTTATATTTTAAAGCAGCGATGCCCAGCCGTATGCTCTTTGGGTACGTTTTGTTATTGTAATTCCACCAAACATAGGAAATCAATGATCGTATACAAGCTAACGATTTCGTGTGTATGCGACGCGTAGAACAAAAACCGGGTTTGTTCTCTTCTTTGATTGGCGTTTGCGAGCGCAAGCAAACTGACCAACAACAATTTCATTATTGGTATTGGTGCTTATCTTTGTGAGTATTGGTGAGTGCTCTGTCCTATGCAGCTTTTGGGCATGCCTGTTTTAAAGGATTAAGATAAAAATCTGGAAAATTCAGCAAATGTGGACAGGGTCATGGGGGAACGCCATACAAAAAATTCACTTCAATCGTACAATTGGTTAAGGTACCTCCAGAAGGAGTTAAACCTTAAATCTTGAATATCTTTAAACTGGCCGTTTTTTGCCCATAACTTGAGTATCGTTCATCCGATCTTTATCATTCCTTCAGCAAATCGATAAATAATTTTGTTTACAAGGAACGAACGATCCATCTCCAAAACTGTAGGAGATATGAAGTTTTTTCAAATTGCGGTGGCGGGAGGGGGCGTGGCAAAAATTGAAAATAAACTTGATCTGCCTGCAAGTATAAGAAATATATGTCCCATACATGTCAAACCTCTATCTCTTACCATCTCTGAGATCTCTTCGTTCATACGGACGGACGGACGGACAGACGGACAGACGGACATGGCTATATCGACTCGGCTGTTGATGCTGATCAAGAATATATATACTTTATAGGGTCGGAAACGATTCCTTCTCAATGTTACATACTTTTGCACAAACTTAATATACTCTATGTACCTTCGGTACAGAGTATAAAAACCGTGTACCAAAACAATTGCGAGTGGTAGGTAGCTTCAATACACCGAAAATAAAAAATATAACATTAAACTTTGTATTGCGTGTTTGGTGTTTTTTTTGCTAATGCCACCTATATGCCTTGGCTGGTGTGCTTTACTGCTTCAGCTTTTGGGTTTCTTGTTTGAGATGTCACATCTGGAAATTTATGATATTTTGCTACGTCAGCAAGCCGAAGTACGTAAACATGCTTGAGAAAAACATCATCGCAAGTGTGCGCGAGCTCTTAAATGTCTTCGCCATTTGCAGAGGTTCCCACAGGAGACAATCCGAAATCGATCAAAGCAAGTGATTAGGGAAATCAGAGGTGATATCAGAGGTAATGACTTCGGGAAAATAACGCGCCTATATGTATCAAGGGCTTCGAAAATGGTTGCTTGTTTGAACCAAGTTGAAAGTGAGACAGCCAACTCTGTTTGCCATAAAACGAAATGTTATTGAATTAAAAATGTTAAGAAACAAAAAATGTCTTCCAGCAGTCATGGCATTTTATTAATCATCTCCATTCGATTTATTCAAACTTTATAGGTTCTTATTACCGAAATCAGAGATCTATTTAAGTGAAATAGTTATTGAATGCTTTAGATAAAGGAAAATTAGCATAACACTGTTAGATTTATTGGAGGTCCACTTAAAAGCCATTTTTTAATGATAAGATCTGTTTTCCTGCTGGTAATGACTTCGGGAAAATAACGCGCCTATATGTATCAAGGGCTTCGAAAATGGTTGCTTGTTTGAACCAAGTTGAAAGTGAGACAGCCAACTCTGTTTGCCATAAAACGAAATGTTATTGAATTAAAAATGTTAAGAAACAAAAAATGTCTTCCAGCAGTCATGGCATTTTATTAATCATCTCCATTCGATTTATTCAAACTTTATAGGTTCTTATTACCGAAATCAGAGATCTATTTAAGTGAAATAGTTATTGAATGCTTTAGATAAAGGAAAATTAGCATAACACTGTTAGATTTATTGGAGGTCCACTTAAAAGCCATTTTTTAATGATAAGATCTGTTTTCCTGCTGGTAATGACTTCGGGAAAATAACGCGCCTATATGTATCAAGGGCTTCGAAAATGGTTGCTTGTTTGAACCAAGTTGAAAGTGAGACAGCCAACTCTGTTTGCCATAAAACGAAATGTTATTGAATTAAAAATGTTAAGAAACAAAAAATGTCTTCCAGCAGTCATGGCATTTTATTAATCATCTCCATTCGATTTATTCAAACTTTATAGGTTCTTATTACCGAAATCAGAGATCTATTTAAGTGAAATAGTTATTGAATGCTTTAGATCAAGGAAAATTAGCATAACACTGTTAGATTTATTGGAGGTCCACTTAAAAGCCATTTTTTAATGATAAGATCTGTTTTCCTGCTGGTGATGAAGCACTTAACTCATAAAATTTATTACATAATTTTGGTGAAACTGGTTTCAACCTAAATGGTCAATGTTGTTCTAAGGCAATTGCAGGTAAAAATTGCCTATAGACCGCGAACCAAAGCTTCCATTGTGAATCTGAAAACACAGTTCGGTCTATTTTTACATCTGGCTCATAGTCCCTATGGAGTGGTTCGTGGGTGAATCTAAAATTGGTACTCCAATTCGCGGTTTTTTGGCTGTAGAGTACCATCTCTTAGGGACATGCAGTAGTCCATTATACCATCATAAATAACGATTTTAATAAACTACCGTGCGCTTTTAAAGATATTCAAGATTTAAGGCTTAAATCCTTCTGGGGTAACCCAAACCAATTGCCCGATTGTAGTGAATTTTTTGTATTGCGTTCCCAATGACCCTGTAAACCCTTAAACCCTTAAAACAAAGTTAAAATTGTTGTTGTGTGTTGCAGGTACAAAATTACCCATAAAACGCGAACTGAGGCTTTATTTGAAAAACTGTGTATCTGGTGATGCTTACAGAGGTCCTATTTATTATAATTTTAGAGTCTTATGCCGTGTTTTTACAATAAGTGTAATTTTGTCGAACTGAGTTATAATTAAGAACTTATTAAAATAGCACACAAATTATGTTTTATGAGGTGTTGTTGTTGGTAAGTTATCGGGCTCATTTAACCGCCGCAACAGTTTAGCATCTGCGGAATATCAACTTTTTAACGAGAAATTTTTCGCGACCCGTGGAAACCGCCTTTAATATGTAAAATTTAATGTTAATGCTCTGTTGATTGATGTACCTAAGGGCTGTTTTATGCTTCTTCTCCTGAGTAACGCGTATATCAAAGTTGCGAATTTCAGTTAAGCTCTCGTTTATTATTATTTCCGTCATTTTATCCTTGACTTTAAAAGATTTTATAGAAATTATGTTTTATACTTATTTATGATAACAGCACACTCGATTTTTAGTTTAGTTTATTAAGAGAATTGGGAAATCTTTTGCATTTTAATTCATGTTGTTTACTTCTGTACATAAATTTGTGATTCAAGGCAAACTAAAAATCATTTCAACTAGAAGCCCAATTAGTTGAACAAAATGAATTGTGAATTCAAATTTTAAATACGCAAATTATGCAGCAAAGTGTTTGCATTTGTCCATTGACAGCGTTAACAATGCGATTCACAGGCGAATAAATAGTTGTCCAAGTAAATTAAGCAAATATTTTAATTAATTGGGGTATATAATTGTGGTAAGGCGAAAACCCGTATTAATTGGGCCACGAACAAAAAAAGAAATACAAATAAAAAGGGGTTGAAAAGAGCAACCAAATATTGTATTTATTTACCGGAGCGTATGCGTGATATTTGCATTAAGTATACGCCACGCACTCACCTATAAAGTAGTTGGTGACCGTTCGCATCCGCTTGGTGGTCATCACTATCCAGACAACAATCAGATTTCCACCAGTTGCCACAATGACCATTCCCCCAAAAAGTATGCTCCACAATACCTGACGCCACCAGGGCACCACAAATACAAAAGTGGGTGCGGGCACCGCCTCCTCAGCCACATCAGCTGTGCTCAAACTGAAAAATAAAGTAGACGAAGGAATGCAGGAAGGGAATTAGTGACATCGAAGATTAAGTGTGTGTGTGTGTGGTTGCCGGATGTTGTGTTGCCATTAAGCGAGTGTAATTGTGCGTGCCTTAACAAATCCGTGTATTTTTCTGCACCGTCTGTCATATAAGACTTTGGGGTTCTACGAACTCCGGCACTCATCATCATCGTCTGTCGTCATCTTTTTAATAAGTATTTTGGTTTCTCCCGCCGCTTGTTTGCTTAGGTTCTCACATGTGAGTGAAGTGTTTAAATAGGCATTCCACATGAAGGATTTCTATGGCGCCATCACTGACGTTTAGTGGGTTGACTGCCGCCTTTATTGGTCACACGTTATGCAGCTCGTTAAGGGACGAAGTAATTTAATATGTAAGCTGTGTATGCTGATGACATACAATGATGGTGGCTGGACCAGTTGCTGCCCCCCTTCTGCAGCTGTGCTAGTCATTAGTTTTTGCCCTTCTCTCTTTGGAGCAATTAAAATTATGCTCACATAATTCTCACTTTACAAAAGCCTTCATTCATTCATGGTGCAGGATTTGCATGAGTTCATCCTTTGTTAGTGAGCCTAGTGAGCAAAGAGGATTATTGATTTTGGGTTTAGTGGGCGTACTGTTAGTTTTTTTTTTTTTTAGCATCAAGCGACAAAAGTCAACAGGAGGAAGAGAAGACAGAGAATGAAAGAGCATTTTAAGCAGCCTCGGGCAGAGAAAAAATGTCATGGCAAAGAATATGGCAACACAAATTTAGTTGAATGTTGCATGGCTACTGGATAAGGAGAGGTATCCTTTTTCTGGGGTAGTTTTGAAAAGATGCCAACATAAGCAAACAGGCTTAAAATTCTGAAAAATAATAAAGAATGCTTTGAGGTTTTGATTTTGGCTCAAAATTGGCTATGGCATTTTTAATGCGGCATAATCGACGAAGGAGAGATAGTCCCAGTGGTCTTAGTTGGGTTTTAGTAAGTGGGCATAAAATTCAAGGTTCGCGTCTGTTGTCCAAATTTTCTAAAGGGATACTTTTATCAAATATAACCACATCAATTTCGTCAGAAAAAGTTAAATTTCTAAATATCTTAAGATATCTGTTTGGCTATTACTTACATATTGCTTAAGGATAGTCTTTAGCGACAACTGTAAAGCAGCGATTGTCACCGGATGCCCCCCGGGGCCGAAGACATTTCGCTATTTACACATACACCAGCAAAGTGTAACGCATGCCGAAGCTGAGGCTAAGAGAGTAAACAGGCCTCCAGTAGCTGGTTAGCCTTCGACATGAAAAATCAGTATTAGCAAAGACACTACATATATATATAGATACCGCATTTCATACAAACTTTTTTATCATTTTTTATAATTTTTTTTTTTGGAATCCAAAGTCAGTTCCCAAGAACAATCGTTTTTTGTTTCACATGCGTCATCTATAATATCTATAAGTCTTTGCTCTCAGCCAACACCCACTTATTAAAACGTATAATCTTTGGTATTAGTGATCAAATTTGCGCTGCCACTCAATTTTGGGTGGTGCTAAACGATAGTGCCCAAAAAGATACTTTATAGTGCCGATAGGAAATCACAGTGGTTAGAGCGAGACGGACATTTTCACCAAATGTTTCCAGAGAGCGTAAATGAGAACGAACAGCCGACTAATTTCTGACAGAAGCGGTGTCGACTGAGCAATTTTGCCGTCTACATATTCTAGTCTATGCCTTCGATCATAGAAGAACTAACATAGAATCACACTTTGAAACGCCTCTCTTTTTTGAGTGATGTTGACTCCATTGTGACAAGTAGATACTTCATAGAGACAACAAAATCTGCTACTCAAAATTACTGTCGACGTAGCAAAACACGGTGGTTAGAGGGAGACGGACATACATAGTTTAAAAAAAGTCTGAGAGTCAAAAAATAACTCAAAGAGCCAAAATGACGCGAACAGCTGACAAATATCTGAGTGAATAGTTATCGACGCAGCAAAGTGTGCTTCTATGTTAGTTCTTATATGCTT
>JBAMBO010003940.1:0-34106 GCA_037044535.1 Lordiphosa magnipectinata
GCGAAAGATTGTTCGTTGTGTGTGTTGATGTGCTGTGAATTTAAAGCTTAGTTTTGTTGGATGGTGTGGGATGCATTGAGCTTTTTGGCTTCTATTATTAATTTGTAATAGAGCTTTGGCTTAACACTTTATTGCCACACATGGTTAATTCTGTTCTTACAATATGAGTTAACCTTAAATTTTCATTCTTAGGTTTGGGCAACATCATTCACTCACTTGCACAAAAAAAGTTTTTGGGGTCATACATTTGATTTGCATTAATTTAGATTTTAGAGTTTCATTGTTGTTAACCAATTTGTAGGTATGACATAACTTTATTATTCCCCTTTTTGGTTGTACTGTCACTGATGGAGGCCTTACCACTTGATCTTTCCACGCACAAAACTGTGGCTTTTAAACGCTTTGCTTGTAGATTTCTGCTGTATAATTTTTAGGCCAAAACTATACACATGCTTGGATTAAACTCGCTTGCCTCTTAATAAGAAGAATTTCTTTTACCTTATGCATATAGATACTTAAAAGGAAGCAACCAAATAATATTTGTATTATCCATATATATAACCTTAGGTCGCAGCAATCGTAGCTACAACACTCAGTTGCCTGTCAAATACATTCGTTTCCTGGCCTTAGCATCATTTCGTTCATCAGGTCACTTTCGTTTCAAAACCTGGAATATAGGCATAAATTTACAGTTGGTCCCCAAGCTGTAGAACCAAATACTTTAAATACACTCAATTGTGGCCGAAGTTCCTCCAAATTTGTTAAACAACCAAAGCAAATACACAGAATCTCCATCCATCTAAAAGAAAAATGGTGGAGTTCAATTTCGATATCAAACCGCTGTTCCCGCAGCCCATTATACGCGTACAGGCGCACCATCTGCTGCCCCGTGGTCGTTCACCTTTAAGCGAGGCCAGCACCAAATTGGCCGCCATTGTCGATCACATGGGTCAGTTGTCCGCTGTGGCGCAGGGACTGCTTCAGCCGGTGACAAGTGCCAAGCGTATGGTGAACAATCATATCATTTATCTGCTGGCGGACACCCTGAGCGGCTGTGTCACTGGGTTGCTGAAGGTCGGCACCAAGGATCTGTATTTGTACGACGAGCGCGGCGAGCGCCGCAAGCTGGAGGCAACGCCAGCCATTCTCGACTTTTATGTGCACGAGTCGCGCCAGCGCAACGGCCAGGGCAAACGGCTGTTCGATGCGATGCTGGCCAAACAGCGCTGGACGCCGCAAAAGTGCTCCGTGGATCGGCCCTCCGAGAAGCTATTGGCCTTTTTGAGCAAACACTATGACCTGTCGCGCACCATACCGCAGGCCAACAATTTTGTGCTCTACGAGGGTTTCTTTGGCGATGGCAACAACGCGAACCCGACGGGAACTCAGCTGAAGCGCAATTCCGCCAGCCTTGGCAATCGCGCATACTATGGCTCGGCCACATATCTGGGCCATCAGACGCAACTTGCTCCATTGGGACGCTATGGGGCACAGCGCCCGGTGAGCAGCATGGCTGAAATTATGCGCTCCAACAACGGACGCTGTTCAAGTAGACGCGATGCCAGTCGTTTTTAAATAAGTTTATCGCTTGAGATAACCCATGAATTTGTGTTCTATATTTTCATAAATTTATTCACTCATTTTCCAAATTAAAATTTTAATTAAATTGTCGACGTTTTGAATTGATTTTTGATTTGCCCCCCCAAAAAGTAGGCAACACAAAATTGGGTAAGAAATATTATTACGCATACGACACGTGAAACAATACGTGAAACAAATCAGCAATTCTAGGAAATTATTAATAATGATGAAATCAAATTAAAGCCTAGAAATATATAACAAAATAATAGAGGAATGCTAACTTCGGCTGGACCGAAGTTTAGCTTGAAGGCGCCACTACTTGACAGTTTGCTATGGCAGCTATACGATATATTCAGCCTTTTTTGACCAAAGCACCACAAAGTTGTGTGGAAACTGAAAATATTCACAACTGGGAGGTATAAAGACGCTACCATTGAAATCAAAAAAAGTTTTTATCACTAAAACTTCTTTTTCGACCGATAGTTCCTATGGCAGCTATATGCTATAGTCAACCGATTTGAATCAAACTTGGTAGAACTGTGTGGTAGCATAAAAAATTCATCAGTAACAAGTTTGGGAGCGATAGCATTGAAAACAAAAAAGTTTTTCCCACTAAGACTTTTTGTCAAACCTAACTTTTGTATGGCAGCTATACTATATAGTTGGCCGATTTTCATAGAACTTAATGGAATTATGTAAAAGCATAGAAAATTTAGAAATACGAGGATTGGGGACGTTTGCGTTGAAGACAAAAAAGTTTTTCTAACTAAAACTACTTTTTCGACCGATCGTTTCTATGGCAGCTATATGATATAGTCATTCGATTCGGCCGATTCCGACAAATGTGCAGCGTATTTAAACCAAAAGGCAACGTGCAAAGTTTGGTTAAGGTAGCTTCAAAACTGACGGAGGAGATAGCATAGAAACAGACGGACGAATAGACGGACATGGCTTTATCAAGCATATATATGTACTTTATGTGGTCGGAGATGCTTCTATCCATGCGTTCCAAACATCTGGACAATTTCAATATACCCTCTGCAAGGGTATACAAATTCGAGGCTGTTACTAGAAGGTTAAGCCCAATTAATTTCGGATAATGTACCTTAAAACTGCATACTTAAACTAAATTGAACTACATACATACCCCAAATGTATCAATCACTCGGGTGTTGTTAAGTCAGTGTCGAGAGAAGCCCTCACTTCATACTGAGAAGCAGATAGACTAGTTGGTATATTCACATTCAGTCAACCGAAATATATACAAAAATATTCGTACAATAAATTCTTAGAATTTTCAAAAATGAGTTCAAATTTTGCGCACAGTCCATTCGAGATATTCCGTGTCGATGATGATGATGATGATGATGATGTTCCGGCCAAAGAAATGGCATCGCCTGGGTCTCCGGCAGCCACAGATACCAGCAATTTCAGTTGGACCCACAGCACCAGTAAATTTTCATATTACGAAGGATTTGGCTTGTATAGCGTCCCATATCATGGTGGAGCGAAGCTGCCCAAGGGCTGGGAGGAATGTATATTGGATTACAAAAATGAAGTCTTCTTCTACAATACGCACACGCGTAAGCGGTACCATCAATATCCACTCAGTGTCTATCCAACTCCGGATCGTAAGGATAAAGATGAATTGATTTATCCCTGGACTCAATTCCGTTGCAGTTACATACTAGTGAAGCACTACGATGTGGACTATCCCCGCTCATGGCGCCTACCTAATAATATGATGGTCAACTTGACTAAGGCGCAGGCCTACCAAAGAATTTTGAATGCGCGTAACAAGATTGTGAGCGGTGAATGCAAATTCGGAGAAATGGCACGGGCCATCTCTGATTGTTGCACGGCCCGACGGGGTGGTGATCTGGGCATCTTCAATCTGTTTGACACCAATACCCAGTTCCAACTTGCCTTATTACACTTGAAAATGAATGAACTGTCGGAGATATTTAAAACAATCGAAGGATATCATATAATGGTGCGAACAGATCCCACTGAAGTAAGACCGCAAAAGGAGAGACGCAGGATGAGGCGTCAGGAGAGAATAGCCATTTACATTATGAATCACAAGAAAACATTAAAAATGGCCAAAAGTTTCATCACCAAGTCGAACAACAAATACACTAATGAAGTTCAAATCAAATCGATTAAGGAACAACCCGTTGTGATACATCCTGAAGCACCAACTGTATTAAAGCCCACACAGAAACAACTGCAGGAAATGTACGCAGAACAACAACGTTGGATTCAACAATATGTACTGCAACCCAATGCAGTTGATGAGCCAAAAGAAGAAATCAAAGAAAAGACTTCAGGGGAAACTGGCCAATCTGCTAAACAAACATTTAAATCTGAAGATTATTACATTGATTTGGACACACAATCTGACAAAACGAGTGGAAACAATGTCTACGAATCAGAGTTTTCGGAGGATGAGGAATGTTACAAAGCGGATGAAGATGATGAGGAGGATTAGACATAAATTCAAATTGAAATCAAGTTAATGTTATTAAAGTTATATTGCAGCATGCCAAACTGGCAATTGAAATCAGTCGTTTGAACTTTCCCTTAAATTGCATTGCCACATCAGATCCATTATGAACGGAATACAAAAGTGTGTTCTCAATAGATTACTTGATAAACCAGTTGACATGACAATCCCAATTACTATATTTTGTAGGCTTAACCTTTGGGTGCAAATGTCAGAAATAGACATTAAATTAATTGGTTATTTTTAGATCATTAAGGGCGGTATCCACGGGTCGCCAAAAAATTTCTTGTGAAAAAGTTGATATTCCGCAAATTCTTAACAGAGTCTGCTAAGCCTATGTTAATAACACAATAACACAATTTACTCTGTCGATAAACGTTTCAGAAAAACCTTGCGCTGCTCTGGCGCTGTTAAATATGCCCGCGTACTTATAAACAACAACACATTTCAGGATTTTGAATATAACTTAAGATTTCGTTCATCTCGATTGGAAAGTAATTTGCGCATTTCTGGCGATTTGCCTCTGTAAAGTTGGTCAGGTCAGCATGATGATCTTTTGGATGTACTGCTGTAGCATGTGTGACTTGGCGGCGTATATAGCTCCGCTGAACTCAAAAATGGTATTGGGCAGCGGTCCCTGGGTGGTCACATAGCACTTGGCCACGTAGTCGGGGCCCTGTCAGGGAAACGTTAAGAAATGGAATTGATTTATGAAGCTTAAGTTTGGTTCGCCCATTTCTTACCTTGATATAACTGGCATTGATTGGCACATACTCGTTGCCCGATGCGCTTTTGCTCGGTTATCTTCAGGGGGTCAATTGTGACTGCACTATCCGCTATATTACCGCTTGATAGGAGGCCAACACTTCGCTGTCCACTGAACTGGAAGCGGGCATTTGGTTTGTGGCCGTTTTGCTGTCGGCCGTTCAATGATTTACCTTTTGGTCTGGTAGCTGTGATCGAAGACATAGTTGAGGCGAATCAAATCGAACTGATTGAGAGGACTGGAGTGTGGAGTGTTTGAATGCTGGCCAAATAGATTTTAAGCTCCTCGCTTGTGGTTTGTGGTGACAGGAGACGCCACATGATGTTGCAGACCCTGCTCCGGTCCGCCGGTGTTCTCTGGCGGGTTTCCGAGTGTTTCTTATCCGCCACCCTAGCTCCTCACTTTCATGGCGTTTATTAAATTCAGCTTGCCCGCCATAGAAAGTGCCATTAGGAATCTTTTTTAGCTGCGCTCATTTTCAATTTGGCCATTCAATTTCGCCGCACAAATTAGAATAAAAACCTATTTTGTTCACGTCACGGCAAAAAAGAGGCGTTAACAGCACTTAAAGCACTTAACAGCGCTTGAACAAGACGTAGTGGGAAACGTAAGCATTTGTGGCGATTGGTAGAAACTGAATTTGAAACGGCCACACACAAAAATTCCTTAGCAGTTTTTTTTATATAGAGTTTTTTATTTCGCGGCCGTTTTCGTAGCCATGGACAGCGCCCTTTAGAAAAAACAAGAAAGAAAGTCGGTCGACTATAATATACTTTGTATCCTTACCACCCTCGCATTTGCTCACGAGTCAAGAGAGGCAATCATAGTGAGAGGGAGGGAGAGTTCAACTGATTACACTGTGACACATTTTTGAACTCAAAACAGTTGATAGCGTCGACACAAACAAATTCTGAAAGGGTATGATGGTAGTATAAAAACCCTGTCTGGGCTAAGTCTGATTAGCTGCCGTTTTCTTTTTATTGCAATTTCAACCATATGAGTTTGATTATTTGATTGATACCATCCCATTGGCACGAATCTATAAACGAACAAATCAACTTTTTAGTGTTGCACAGTGTAATTCACAAGATTTGTTTTAGGTATTTCATCAAAAACGTCACAACTCATAATTTCTAGTTTTCTCTAGATCCCATGAAAAGGGACTGAAAATGTGGGAGGGTGATTGCCTCTGATCGCTTCGTAGGTGGCCGCTGCTAGGGGGGCCTTTCTTCTCGTTAAAAAAAAGGGAGCCGAAATGAAATCACAATAATCTGGCGATACATTTTGGTAATGTCCGCGTTAAAAACATATTGAAAACAGCGCCACTTTAGTAGCTGGATAGTTAAATCAGTTTAAAGTACCGGCCCCGGATAGAGAGTATCGATCAAGCTAACGCCATTTGTGGCTTTACTGGATGCATCTGGGGAAGCACTGTCTGGTTTAAAAACGGCATGGTGGAGCAGATAGAAATTCTGTAGGCTACTATTAGGGGACACATTTCGCATATGACCAAGATCCAAATACTCTTGAAGCACAGTGTCGTACTGGGCTTTCAACTGTTCATCTCTTTTTAAACGACTTTCAGTTGTTAGGAATTGTGAAAGAGCAATGGATTTTGAATGACCTAGGGTGATGTGATCTGGATGGCGAAAATGAAGTGATACTAAATATCTACCCGAATCATCTCTTCGTGTTGTTCTCTTAAAGTGCTCTTCACATTTGATATCAGATTCCTTTACAGGTTGTATCGGCAGATCTAGCTGTATAGCGACAGTTGTCTCATGTATAAGCTTAAACTATATAAATCCACAACCGAACCTTAATAAAAATCAGTTCCTAACAAGTAACGCGATTGTGTAATTTAGTTAGGGACTCGTCGAATGTACGAATACTTCTGCTGAGTGACTGAGCTGTACGAGCGGCTCTTTAACTTAGAAGAATAAGTTGCACAAGACGAAATATTTGATTGAATAGTTTTGAGGACTAAAATTAATTTGATTAATCTCTCGGGTGTCTTATAAGTCAGAGTCGAAAGAAGCCTTCACTTCATACTGTAAAGCTGATAGCTAGTATATTCACATTCAGTCATCCGAATTGATCAAAAAATTGCTATACAATTTCTTATGCGTCTGAGTGAAGCCAGTTGTTGAAATATAAACTTCGAAGCAATGGGATTAAGGGCGTGCCCACCGCTGGTCAAGGGAAATTTACGCTAGTGCAACATACTGATCGGTGTCTTTCACCTAAAACTTGCTTAGAAATTATTGATGCAGACCAGCCAACGACAGTCAGGCAAGCAGGCCTAAAAACTGGCCACCCTGTTTTCTATTGAATGACTTGCAGAATACCCCTTCTCCGGACCATCAACAAGTGTAACAAAGGTCACATTTAAGAATAGAATCAAACGAATGAATATTAAATTACGATAAAAAGCAACAGAGAACCCCAAAAAATCTGACAGTGAGTGTTGCCAAAAATACTTTATCCATCTGCTTGTGCTTGTGCCCCACCCTGTTGCCATAAAACAAAAAAAAACACAACTTTTGGTGTATTGTGTGGTGGGTCGTCGCTGTCGTTTTTATTGCATTTCCGCAAAGTAAGCCATGTAAATCACTTAAGAGTTTCGCTTCTACGTCATCTGCCTTGAGCCACGTCGCTCTGTGGCTCTAAAAGAAAGAAAAAATGCTGTGAAAATCATTTGTTACACTACGCGTATGGATAACTGTAAAGTGCCCTGCCACCCCCCTCCCACTCCCACCCAATCCTGCCGGCTGCCTTCTTTCTCTTACAATAATGTGCACTTATTTTTTATGGCAATCATTTAAGACAAAAATGTAGCAAAAGCAAAACGAAGTAAAAAGTAAAACAAAAGCAGCCAAGTCACTCAAAAAAAAAAAAAAAAAAAATAAAGAAAGTATATTTTATAAAAGTCTAACAACTACAACAACAACAACAACAAAGTAGCACAAGTAGCGAAATGGCGCCGGAAATGTTTGCCCAAGTTAAAGTTAAGGGAGCTGCTGTTCCAGCCATCTAGGTATGCTCCGCTGATGAGCGTCAATCAAGGAAATTGCTACTTTTTCCACAATTTCTTACCCGTTTCTGTGCGTAAAAGGCAAAAGTCAAATTCCTATCCAGAATGGGAATTATGCGAACCTATTTTGATAACAACTTTTTACACTTTGTAGATAAAGTTCGACTCTGACTTGTAAAAGTATTAAGAAGATCATTAATTAAATGTTAAATCAGACATTAGTTACATAAAGTTGAACGTGTTTAATGTTCTACGTGCTCAGAACATTTTGTCATACGAGTGGTATTTGTTTTTCGAAAAATTGCCAGGGGCTTAAACTAACAACACTTTGGTGACAAAGCTTCAAAAAGGCTTAATAAAAGTGAGCGCAACATATAATTTCTTAACATTTATTTGGTTTCCGACTGAAAAGTGCTCTGCAATTCTCCTGACTGCTTCCGTTTGGCAAAATGAGTGAATGATATAGTGTAGCATTCTCGCATTCTCGAACTTTGATGGATTATACGGAAATTCTAAGCATGCCCAATTAAAGCAACAAAACTTTTGGCAAGCTCACTTGGAAGAGTACATAAAGATCAATGAGCAAAAGTGAAAGCACGTGACGAAGCGTCTGTCCCCAAATATCCCTAAACGCCACATTGATATTACAATCAAACGATGTTGTATAATATGGTGTAAGCCTTGGCGCAAACTTCAAAACGAACAAGTAAGAAAGTTGGTCAGCGAACTTTCTTTTGGTCATAACTTGAGTATCGTTCATCCGATCTTTATCATTCCTTCGGCAAATCAATAAATAATCTTGATTACTAAATCTTTCTAAAAGGTGCTACGATCCACGATCACTATCTACAAAACTGTGGGAGATACGGCGTTGTAGAGCGAAGCTCTTTTACGGACGTTCGGCTGGGGAACTAAAACTAGAACAATTTTGTTTGAGCGACGGGTTTGTTGTGTGTGGAATGGGATGGTGTGTGGGGGAAATGAGGTGGAAGTGGGGGGAAGTGAGGGGGAAGTCGGGGTGGAAAGTGTGGCTGCCATGGGGTCAAGTTGTGTGGAGTTGGATGGTGTGAGGGGGAAGTGGGAGAAAGTGGGGGGAAGTCAGGCTGCAATGAGGTCAAGTTGTGAATTCAGAGCGACAAATTATGTTGAGACAGTGACTTGACAGTGACTTGAAAGTGATTTGACAGTAACTTGAATGTGACTTGACAGTGACTTGACAGTGACTTGACAGTGACTTGACAGTGACTTGACAGTGACTTGACAGTGACTTGACAGTGACTTGACAGTGACTTGACAGTGACTTGACAGTGACTTGACAGTGACTTGACAGTGACTTGACAGTGACTTGACAGTGACTTGACAGTGACGTGACAGTGACTTGACAGTGACTTGACAGTGACTTGACAGTGACATGACAGTGACTTGTCAGTGACCTGACAATGACTTGACAGTGCTTTGACAGTGACTTGACAGTGACTTGACAGTGACTTGAATGTGACTTGACAGTGCTTTGACAGTGACTTGATAGTGACTTGACAGTGACTTGTCAGTGACTTGACAGTGACTTGACAGTGACTTGACTGTCCCTTCACAGTGATTTGACAGTGACTTTACAGTGACTTGACAGTGACTTAACACTGAGTTAACAGTTAAATTTACAATCAGAAAGGACTGTGCTCGTACCGGGCGTTCCATGACACGCACTTTTTTTCCAAATTGCATGGGCGGGAGGGGGTGTTGCATAAATTGAAAACGAACTTGATCTGCCTGCAAATATAAGAAATATATGTCGCATACATGTCAAACCTCTTTCTCTTACCATCTCTGAGATCTATTCGTTCATACGGACGGACAGGCAGACAGACAGACAGACGGACATGGCTATATCGACTCGGCTGTTGATGCTGATCAAGAATATATATACTTTATAGGGTCGGAAATGATTCCTTCTCCCTGTTACATACTTTTGCACAAACTTAATATACTCTATGTACCTTCGGTACAGAGTATAAAAATATGCAA
Source organism: Lordiphosa magnipectinata (assembly GCA_037044535.1). Lineage (NCBI taxonomy): Eukaryota > Metazoa > Arthropoda > Insecta > Diptera > Drosophilidae > Lordiphosa > Lordiphosa magnipectinata. The sequence continues at coordinate 9,910 of JBAMBO010003940.1, forward strand.
ATCTACACGAAAATGTAGGATTTTCAACCCATAACGTTTGTGTAGCTTTTCTGCACGCCGCCTTTAGCATTCTCATTTCAACACGTGGCGTGTAGCTTTTCTACACGCCGCGTTAGGTGAACGCGAAAAGCTACACAAAAGTTATGGGTTGAAAATCCTACATTTTTGTGTAGACCTTTTTTTTCTCTGTGTAGTACTCGCTACACGGTTTTGGACGTAATAAAGTCCATATCTAAATCGCGATAAATTGTTTTCTGGATCCCATACAGACATCCTCCTGAGGCTCGACCACGACGCGTAGCAATTTGCCAATGCAACTTGTAGTTGGCAAAATAGGTTTCGTATGTAGCTTCATTTTTGTCTATAAATGTTTCATAAAACGTGAAAATATTGTGGTCGTTTACAAGTTTAAAAAGAGGACTGTGTATGCGCTTGTTTGCTAATCCTGCTATATTATATGACAATATTTTTAAATCTATTATGCTATTTTGTTGGGTATTAATATGACTGACGGCCTTATTACTAAAAATTACAATTTTCATTGGAACGTTGGAAAGTTCCTCCATTGGATGCCCCTTTGGCTTTCATCCTGCTGATAAGCCTACCATAATTGGTGTCGATATTCCTATCGCTCCCGAGAAGAGCTTTGAGAGTTAGTTCTGCTGATTGACCATTCTAAACAAGCTCATCCTGTCCATTTCAATAAAACCATTTATCCTTAATGGATAACTCATTTTTCCGCCAATCTCCCTAAGTTTCCTGGCCGACTCGATGGAAAATCCAGACTTTATTTGTAAATTTTGCGACATTACCATTTTCACAGCCTCCATCAGGTATTTATGCGTGTCCAGACCTTTAACTCTTAGTAGCCGTATGTCTTCGTTTTCATGCTGCTGTCTTAGCTCCTGAACTTCCATTTTGAGTGCCAAATTTCTGTGCTGTAAGCTGCTCCACCTTTGATGCCATGTCTGTCATATTAGCCCTTACGTCCAAAATGTCTTCCTTGGTAGCAACGTTTCTGAACTTATCGTCCAGCAGGGATGAAAAAACGACCATTAAATCGGTGAGCTGCATGCTGCCAACAGTACCGTTTGTGACATCTTCTCGTACATCCGGAGATGTGTCTTTTAGAAGACGCTTTGCTCCTGCGGACGACTGAATCGTTTCGCAGGATAAAACTAGGGACGCGCTAGCTGGTGTGGTTGGGGGTGTTCTTTGCATTTTCTTCATTTTTAAAAACGTCTCAGCTGATTCGCATTTGTTTTGTTGTGCCACTCACTCTACGGCTTTGGATAATCAACGCTTCACCGGCGCTCCGCTCAGAGCTCCAACTCTCCCGTGTCGGCCAGCCCTTATGCGTCAAATTTCTGCTTGCAGGCCAAACTCTTATAGGCTTTTCTTTATTATTTAAATAATTCGCGTTCGCTTGCCTAAGAAATTTCTTCCGTCCACCAGGGTTGTCGAGTCTATTTAGTAGTGTATAAGTCTATACAATACACTTTCGTCAAAGTTATGACTCCTTCAAGCCATCACATAAGCCGGATGGTGACCACTCTGAACTCTTGGAATGAGTTCGGTGACTTGTTTTGATGACACAGCTTGAACTCTATCTTTCTGTTTATTGAACGATTCCCCTTTATGGTGAACATTTTCACGTCAGTAAACATAATTCGTCTTGTTCACGCACTGGCGACGCAATGCTATCGATTTTCAATGCTGTTGTGAGCAAGTGGCCGGTGTGTCTCTTGTATGCACTGAGTCCCAAGTCACGTTTAATGCTGCGCGACATGCTATCTTTGCTGTTCTTGCTAATATTCATCTCGCGAGACATGATGTTTTGATCTTTCACGGCTTTGATGGCTTGCAACGTTCGCAGAGTGCGCAAGCGGCTGGATTTCATCAGTATCCTCAAATAACTTCACAATACGATGCACAAAGTTTCAGGTGATTTCCAGTGGGCGCAACATCTGAAAGATTACCTTTTGCAGACGAACTTGCACCTTGCCAATAAAGGGAACGACCCCACAATTATCATTAAAAATAGAAAAGAGGTTTTTGACATCACTCCAATCTCAGAAGACCTCTGTGACCAGTTGAGGTCATGGAAGGTACTGACAGAACACTCCTTCTCTGACCATCGCTACATAGAGGTCTTATTTACACACAAGTATCCATCACCCAAAAAGATACAAAACCAAAAAAAAAAGCAAATTGGGAGGTACACAACAAACTTCTGCTTAAGAAACTTGGACCATTCTCACCACAAACACCAAGAACGGAAAAACAAATAGATGAGCTTGTTGAGACGCTCACCATCGCGTATACAGACTCATTTAATAGGGCCTGCCCCCTAGGAAAATAAAGTCCACCTTTAAACCAGCTTGGTGGTCTACAGAGCTGGATAAGCTCCGAAAGGAATGTCGACATACATTTATAGCCAAATATGACAACCAAACAACCGCTTGGGAATTATATAAACAAAAGCTAAGCACTTATAAGAATAATATCAGGAGGGCTAAACGCTCCTCCTGGGCCCTATACTGCAGTAGTATTGAGTCTACTACTGATGCATCATGGCTCTGAATGATCCTGGCAAGCCTCTTACAAAAAACAGACGGAACCTGAACCGTCTCGAGCGAAGAATCTCTAAAGCTTCTGCTAAGCACACACTTTCCTGATTGCTCCCTTAACATAACTCCTCAGGTTAGGTCAACCGACCTGCCCTTGCAATACAACAAAACCATTGTAACCGAGACCAAGATTAAATTGGCCATCGATTCGTTAGAACCGTTTAAGTCACCAGGTCCCAATAATATATTTCCTGCTCAACTACAGCAAACCATTGGGCATACAATGACCTGGCTTCATACAATCTTTGTAAGCTGTCTCAGGGTCAATTACATCCCCACTAAGTGGAGAGAAACAAAAGTGGTTTTCATACCGAAAGCTGGCAAAGCTTCACATGTGAAACCAAGCGATTAAAGGCCAATCAGCCTATCTTTCTTTCTTCTGAAAACTCTTGAGCGACTTATAGACGCACATCTGAGACAAACTATAAATACCTCTCATCTAGCACACACGGAAAATGCATACAACAAGGGTAGGTCTACTGAAACCGCCCTGCACTCTCTGGTCTCAAGGATTGAAAGATCACTTGAAGTAAGAGAATTCTGTTTAGTAGCATTTCTCGACATAGAGGGTAACGTCCAACCTAACGCCATCACCTCTGCATTGACATATGTGGGAGCAGATGTGCCGCTAGTAAGATTCATCGATCAGTTGCTAACCAGCAGGACGGTGTACTCCCAACTTGTCGCTCTCAGCCATCGCAACCTAACCTAACCTAACATCCTAAAGATTTCACCCTTTTCGTAGACGCATTTATGAAGGCAAATTTTCGAGCTAGCCCCATTCCATGATTGCAAACAACTGACGCCAACAATTTTTGATGCATTAATATAGCATAAATGTCACTTGTCAAAGGGCCGTTAAGTTTGAGTTGGATGCGTTCCATGGTACTCGAGCACGAGTGTGTTTAATACGTGTAGCAAAACAATTGCGTCTACTAGTTAACACTCCAACAGAGTATATAGAGCAAGCCAGAAATTTGGGTTTATATATCAGACCCATTGGCAAGATGTACGAATTCCTCAGAAATCAATAGCTGATCTTGCACTTTATGCCAGTTAGAATTCGGTAGCTGATAGCCAAGAATTTGAAGACTTGAAGTTTTTCACAATTGTGAGTCAGAAAGCTATAGGAAGTGAATACGATTAACGAGTTCTTAATTTATGTATACGCGACTGAATTCGGGCATTTGCTCGAAATCCATATTTTGCTTTATAATTCCGCCTCAGTTTATTTAGCTGTAGCCTTAAGCTATGTATGGAGATACTTTAGAAAAGTGTGCGAAATGTCTGCACATTATTTCGTCGAAAGTCCAACTCTGCTTCAATAGTCAAATGGTGCTCTATGCACCAATCAACTGTTTGAGCCATGACATATCATTCTTATCTACGTATCCACGTCTAAATGGAATGGCATAACTTATTGCTGTGCCCAAGTGACCCATTATTAGTCAACCTTCTAACATTTTGTCAGTTTAGAAGTAAGAAGTAAGCAATATGATTTGATTTTCAATTTGAAAACTAACTCATCCCCATGTAAACTTGTCTGTCAGCCTGTCACATGTCACCTGGTTGCACAATATCCAACCCAGTTCCAGTTTGGTTCATTTAGAATGCATCGACAAAGCGTGTGCGACCACTTGCTAAAAACAAAGTTTCAGTTTCTTTCAATGCATTTCAGTCCCTTTTGCCTCGCCTCGCCCCACCCAAAGTGGTTAGCATCTGTCTCTGTGCATGTGTGAGTATGCAATTCAATCAAAACTTTTTTAAAGTTTGGATTGTCAGCAACAAGTTTTTGGTATCCCAGCAGCTTTCAGCAAACTTGTTCATGGACAACTCGTATAATTCCCCAGTCCAGATAAGTGGCCTCGTTTTAAATTTCAACCGCAATTGCACAGCAAATTGTTGTTCAATTTGGTTGCATCCTTAGCAGCAGCAGCAGAGGAGGCGGAGTGGTGGGGGGGCAAGGCAATTTAAACATTTTATTTTGAATAAATATTTAATGGGCCAAGTGTTTTTTTTTTTTTTGAGGGGAGAATGGCGCACACTTTACGCATCTGTCGACGCTGCTTTAGCCCTGAATCAGCGATAAGCGTTCGCCCGAAATGACAATGCTCCAAAATGTCAACAACTCGACGAGGCGAGCCATAACAAGGGGAACGGAGCGAAGAATAAGCGTAAAAATGTCAGAGTTTGCTTGGCAGTTGAAATAAGGGTTAGACACCTAATTCGATGCGATAAGACAATCTTGAGGGCTTAGCTTATTTGTTGCATGCGGCCTGCGGCGGCCTTCACGGCGGATGGCATCGGATGGCGTCGGATGGCGTGTGTGGGTGGGTGGCTGACTTCTTGTTGCCTAGGGTTCGGGGGCTTCCGTTTTCGAGTAGGGTTAATGTTTAGGTGGTAGGCTGGGAGTGGCTGCCAACTGGGAACTGGGGACTGAAGCTGGAGTTAACGCTTGAGCATGTCTGATGCCAAATTCATGTAGACATACAATTTTTATTTGCTGCAAGCATTTCATTTTAATGGCGCCTCCTTTTTAACGATGTCTCTTACTCTCTCTCTCTCTCCTTTTCTGTTGCTCTACCATAAAATTTGTTAAATTCTTCAATTTAAGTTAGATAATAATACTTTGTATGCGATGTACAATTTAAGACTGATCACATCGGTACACGTAGTTGGCTTCCCAACAAACCTGGTGTATTCCACAATATGGCTCCATCGCAAGCAACTTTCCACCTACTTGAAATATGCAACTCCTTTGTTGTGAAATTCTTGATCTGCTTACCCCAAATGGATCAATCACTCGGGTGTTGTTAAATCAGTGTCGAGGGAAGCCTTCACTTCATACTGAGAAGCCGATAGACTAGTATATTAACATTCAGTCAACCGAATTCAACAATAATATTCGTACAATAAATACGGGCATTTTCAATCTGTTTGACACCAATACCCAGTTTCAACTTGCCTTATTACGCTTGAAAATGAATGAACTGTCGGAGATATTTAAAACCTACGAAGGTTATCATATAATGGTGCGTACAGATCCTACTAATGTAAGACCGCAAAAGGAGAGACGCAGGATGAGGCGCCAGGAGAGAATAGCCATTTACATTATGAATCACAAGAAAACATTAAAAATGGCCAAAAGTTTCATCACCAAGTCGAACAACAAATACACTAATGAAGTTCAAATCAAATCGTGTAAGGAACAACCCGTTGTGATACATCCTGAAGCACCAACTGTATTAAAGCCCACACAGAAACAACTGCAGGAAATGTACGCAGAACAACAACCGTGGATTCAACAATATGTGCTGCAACCCAATGCAGTTGATGAGCCAAAAGAAGAAATCAAACCAAAGACTTCAGACGAAACTGGACAATCTGCTAAAAAAACATTTAAATCTAAAGATTATTACATTGATTTGGACACACAATCTGACAATACAACTGAAAAGAATGTCTACGAATCAGAGTTTTCGGAGGATGAGGAATGTCACAAAGCGGATGAAAATGATGAAGAGGGTTAGCCATAAATTCAATATGAAATTATGTTAATGTTATTAAAGTTATATTGCACCATGCCAAACTGGCAATTGAAATCAGTCGTTTGAACTTTCCCTTAAATTGCATTGCCACATTAGATCCATTAGGCACGTAAACTATTGGGCCAATAAAGAAGAAGAGTATCGAATACCGAGTATCGAGCATAGCGTTTTGAGTACTGAGTTTTGAGTACTGAATAAATAGTACTGAGTAATAGTGCTTAGAATCGAGTACTGAGTGTCGAGTACTGAATATCGTGCACTGAGTTTTGAGTACTGAGTTTCGAGTACTGAGTTATACACACCTGATCATATTAATAGGTACCCACATCAACTCTGACTTTAAGGTAACAAGAAAACAGTTTTATTCATTGTTTAACTATGTCTTAAGCTATTTGTTTTTAATAAAATAAACTTAATTGTAACATAGAATAATAATAGAACATAAAAGAGATCATCGAACACGTGATGTCCTTGAATCTGTACTTTACGTTAAGTCAAATGCAATTGGATTAGATGATATGAATCCCAAGTTTCTCAAAATTATTCTTCCACAAATCCTTCCCCATATTACCCATATATGCAACACAGTGCTCACTACATCAACATTTCCAAACTTATGGAAATTAGCTAAAATAATCCCAATCCCAAAAGGGAACAGTGAATATTGGCCCATATCAATATTACCGTTTTTGTCCAAAGTTGTGGAACAATTGATGGCACAACAAATAAGCAAATTTCTGACAGATAACTCATTATTTAGTAATAAACAGTCTGGTTATAGAAAACATAAAAGCTGCACCACGGCAATACTGAACATCACTGAGGACATTAGAAAACAAATAGATGATGGCAATGTGACCTTTCTGACACTACGTGACTTCAGCAAAGCTTTCGACACGGTTAATCACGAAATATTAGTTACCAAGCTAGTCAAATTTTATAATTTTACTGATACTGCCATTAAATTAATAAAATCCTATTTATGCGATAGAAAGCAGGCGGTGGTTTCGGAGTCCGAAACCTCATCCATACTGTATCTTAAACATGGTGTTCCCCAAGGTTCAGTTCTTGGTCCACTTCTTTTTTCCTTATATGTAAATGACCTTCCTGACCTGCCAAGTAATTGTAATGTGCACTTGTACGCAGATGATGTCCAAATGTATGTTAGTCGTCCCTTGAGTAAAATAAATGAGTGATCTTTTAAGTGTTAATGAATGAACTAAGTGTAATGGACTGTCATTAAACCCTGCAAAGTGCAAATGCCTAGCTATATACAAAAAATTATTGAGTACAAGAGATCTTGCCATTAGAATATGTATCGCAATCCATTAATCTAGGCATAACATTTAATGACACATTAACTTGGAATGATCAATTAACTAAATCTGCAGGGAAAACCCATGGAATTCTAAGACAACTATCCTTCAGTAAGTGCTTTTTAACTACAAATATCAGACTTCTAATCGCAAAGACTTACTTGTTACCAATGCTTTGCTATGGGATCGAAATATTTGGGGAATTGTGACGCTGCCTCTCAGAGATGATTAAACGTTACATTCAACAATATTGCTAGATATGTCTATAATAGAAGACAATCGGACCACATTACGCACTTCGCTAACCACACCTGATCATATTAATAGGTACACACCTCAACTCTGACTTTAAGGTAACAAGAAAACAGTTTTATTCATTGTTTCAAACTTAAAATTTGTTCTCATTGGTTCGTAAACTATTTGCTTTTAATAAAATAAACTTAATTGTGACATAGAATAATAATATAACATAAAAGAGAACAGAGATCATTTTGTGTTTCAGATAAGTTTTCAGTGTGATCATAATAATAGGTACACTTCATGTGTTGGTAAGAAAAAAAATGTTTATTTCCATTTTGTGTTCTTTTTTTAGGTAAATTAGTATTTCCAAACTTAGTATCCAGTGTATCCACCTCTATTTTTGGCCATTACTGCTATTCTTTTTGGCATACTTTTAATAAGAGCCTGGCAGGTCTCTACTGGTGTCTCATACCACAGTTTTTGGACACCTTCCCATAATTTTTGTTTATTTGAAAATGAATGCTTTGCCAATTACTTTTTTAAGTCTCCCCACAAGTTTTCAATGGGGTTAAGGTCGGGGGATTGGCTTGGCCACTTCAGAACGTCAACTTTTTGGTCCTCGAAAAATTTAGATAACAGCCTTGATGTGTGTTTAGGATCATTTTCTTGTTGAAATACCCAACGTAATAGCATATATTTTCCTCTGCATACGGTACCATAACTGTTTCCAATACGGATTTTTACTCTTCAGCATTTATTTTGTTCGTAGTCTGATAAATTGGACCTACGCCGTACCAGGAGAAGTAACCCCATACCATTATATTGCCACCTCCATGTTTGACTGTTTTTTTTTGTAAACCGTGGATGGAATTCCTTTCCATTAGGGCGTCGAACATTCCTTTCACAGTCATTCCCAAACAAATTAATCTTGGTTTCATCGCTCCATAATATGTTTCTCCATTTTTTCCACCCCGGTGCATCCTACCCAGTCTTTGTGGTCCCTTGCAAAAGTTTGCCTCATGGGACTTCTCTGGCAATTCTTCCTGGTAGGTTGGCATCTTGTAGTCGTCTTCGGATAGTTGGAACACTAACTGAATTCCCAATTTCGGCTGCAATAGCCTTCGATGACTTAACTATGTTACTATGTGGTGGTCAAGGGTTTCTGTTGTTTTTTGTGGACTTCCACGGGTTTCCTGTCTTGGTTTTCTTTCTAATGCATTCTTAACAAAATTATGAGACCTGTTCATTAATTTGGCGATGGCTCGTAAAGATTTGCCTTCTTTTCTCAGACTAAGAACCAATCGAGCTTCTTTTTTAGTACAATGAGAATTTCGACCCATTTTTTCTGAAAAAAATTTCCTATAGTTACCAAAAGATCACTGATTACAAAATTATTCACTTGATACTTGTGAGAAACGGAGACTGTACCTATTATTATGATCAGGCGAAATGTGTGGTGGACTCGCAATTTATAGAAAAGCTTTGATATACAGGGCAGCCCCTCTTTCAACACTTTGTCACAGTGTGGCCAGACATTGACAACAACAAAAAACCAAAAATTAAAAAGTTGTCAACACTAAAAGTACGAAAAAACCATCTATAATTCAAAAATTCCGGTGTGTACCTATTAATATGATCAGGTCAATATGATGTTCATATACACATATGTGTCTAAGTCTAAGGCTTAGTGAGAAAAACTTTTTTGTTTTCAATGAAAGCGTCCTCGGCCATTATTAAGACTATATGCTTTCAAACAGATTTGCAAATTTTGGTCAATATCGGATGACTATATCTTATAGCTGTCATAGGATCCATCGGTCGGAAAATGGGTCTTAGTAAAAAAAACTTTTTTGTTTTGCATGCTAGCATCATACAACTCGGCCATTATTAATAATATATGCTTTCAAACAGATTTGCAAATTTTGGTCAAAATCGGATGACTATATCTTATAGCTGTCATGGGAACCATCGGTCGAAAAATAGGCCTTTGCATTCGCAAGGGTATAAAAACTTCGGCACAGACGAAGTTAGCTTGGTCTTCTCGTTTTTTTCTTCTCTGTAGTTTAATATTATGTTTTCATGGTTGGCCTCATGGATGCCTCTTGGTGTCTTGCTTGCTTGCAATGAATTTGGCCCAAAATGAGCTTACCGTCTCGTACATTTGCCATTTATCAACAGGCATAAGTTTTAGCCACACACATAAATTCTAATTGCAGTTGGCCTTTTGTCCTAATCAAGGCCAACAAAATTTTTGCCCATATTTTTTATTAACGCACGCCCCAAAACTGACTTTGCCATTTGATTGATGATTGATTGATTGATTGACCACATACAAATTCATTTACACACATCTGATGGATGCAATGATTGTAGTTATTTATGAATGTGGCTTCACACTAATTGATCGATTACCTGGTCACCTGGCTGGGCCAACTAAACGTCTTTGTTTCACACAGTTTGTGCAAAAAGTTTCTGCATGAAAGAGAGAAAGAGAGAGAGAGAGAGAGAGCTGGCAAAAGTTTTGCGTATAATTAATTTAGTTTTCTTTTTGTGATAAAAATAGCTGGACTCTCACATCAAAAGTTTTGCTCTGCGGTTTTGTTCCATTTTCAATATTTTTTTGCAAGTTTGTTTTTAGATGAATTAGTTGGCACCAAGTGTTTTAATGGATTGATTGATGCTCAAACTTCTGGCTCTCAAAATAAAAAAAATACGCTAAAAATTTGGAATTATCCACGCACCACAAAGTCAACGGCAAAGTTGTTAACTTTTTGGTAACAAAATACTTGGGCAACCGGGCATGAAATACTTATACACACATACGGACGGACCCTGGACTCTGCATACATTAGGTGAAAGTCAAGAGGAGCCCTCAGCTGGCAATGAAGCAGAAACAACCGAAAAAGGAAACCCTTTTTTTGGTGTGCGTGTCCCTTTTTTGTGTTTTCTCTTTTTAAACTATATCAAAAATCATATACATGAAATTTGATTCTATAAAAATAGTGGTAGGAAGGGTATTAAAATATGCTGTTGCTTGATTGCTTTAACCTAACCCCCCCACATGGAGTTGCATATTAATATTTTGGTTTTCTTTAAACTTTACTGAATTTCCGGCTGAGGCAAAATGGCTGGGTTTAGGATAGGGTTTTGTTTACTTGGGCAGAAAATGTCTTAGTTACGGCCTAATCGTAGGAAACCAGCAACAACAGCAACAGCAGCTTAAGGCATAAGAACTCTTAAATATTTATAACACAAACACAAAACACCTTTAAATGGTTCTAAGAAGGGTTCCACGAATCAGTTGACCAACTGAAACTGTGACAATAAAAATGCTGATGACAGCGTTGATTGCTCCTGCCCGGATGCAGGGGTGCACAGGTGCAGGGGGGGGAGAAATATATGCAAGCATTTGCATTTTTACCTTAGAATTTCTCCTAGAATAATGGAGATATGAGATTTATGAGTTTTTGGCTGTGAATTGTTTGTGAGTTTTTAAGCGAACAGCATTTTGTGTCTGTATGCATACAGATTTAGGTTCATTTTTAAGCAATTTTGAGCCGAAAATACGGCAAATTCTGCTGCCTTTCACAAAACTAATACGTGTGTTGGTCATATTCAGCAAGCACTTCTACCTAGCAGCTCAACATTTTCAATTTCAATTGCTTATCAAAATTGTGGGCAGAGCAAGCTTTCAACAAATGAAAAACACACATAAACATCTTACACACTACTGAACCAATTATGCCGCTGAGCAGTTGCTGCCTTGTTACCTATTCTTTAAGGAGCAGTTACCTGTAGAGCTTTACGCAAAGACACTGAGTTATTAACGTTAAAACTCTCGCATTGTGCGTCATCTTGCAAAGCGCCGAAATAGCCACAGCTGCATTGTGGCTTGGTATATGTCCTATCTAAAGAGTTACATTTGTTATATTTACTGTAGCTGTAGACTTAAGCTTTTGTAATACGCTTGGGTTAAAAGCCAAGCCTAGAAGTAGGCAAAACTATCGTGCATCTAAACCAAAACACCCTCTAGGGCTCGATTGTGGATGAGAGATTGCTTAGGAAGTGAGTGTGGTTCACTCAGATAACTGAGAGAAGTTTCTATCTGAATATGGCGACTTTCTAGCAGAGTCTGTTAAGAACATTCTTTTGCCGCTGCAGCAGAACTCTGGATCTTTACAAATCAAGTGCTTGCCAAAGACGGTCGTATCCTCCGTATGAACGAAGAGATCTCAGAGATGGTAAGAGATGGAGGTTTGACATGTATGGGACATATATTTCTTATACTTGCAGGCAGATCAAGTTTATTTTCAATTTTTTCCACGCCCCCTCGCGCCCCCGCAATTTGGAAAAAACGTCATATCTCCTACAGTTTTGATGATAGATGGTTCGTACTTTCTAGAGATATCTAGTACTCCAAATTATTTATCGATTTGCTGAAGGAATAATAAAGATCGGATGAACGATACTCAAGCTATGAGCAAAAAACGGTCAGTTAACACCCACCACCCAACCCACCCATAACCTAAGCATTGCGTTCAGCAGAAGCAATCTTAGTGAGAGAGAGAGAGAGAGAGAGACTTAGAGAGCGCACTGCGTTGTGTGTTAACTGGCCGTTTGACTCGTGACCAAATACGAGCTGCGACATTAAGGGTGCAGAGTATGTTATAGTCGGGCTTGACCGACTTTCTTTCTTGTTAAAAAAGGAGACCCTGCAGTTTGCGCCAACTACCGTGGGATCGGTCTTCTTCCCATCGCATATAAGATTCTGTCGTGCATTATTTGTGAACGTCTAAAGCCGCTGATCGGACCTTATCAGTGTGGTTTCAGACCTGGTAAATCCACCACAGACCAAATATTCACAATACGACAAACCCTGGACAAGACCTCTGAGAGGAATATCAAAACCAACCATCTTTTTGTTGATTATAAAACGGCCTTTGACACACCGATAAGGTCAAGGTTCTGTGAAGCCCTGTCTACCTTTGATATACCAGCAAAGTACGTTCGACTTTGCATGATGACGTTGAGAAACACTCGCAGTTCCGTCAAAATAGGAAAGAACCTCTCCGAACCATTTGATACCAAGAGAGGTTTTAGGCAGGGTGACACCCTATCGTGTGACTTATTTAATCTACTGATGGAGTATATACAGCGCCAAATGCCAACAGATCGGGCTCATTTCTTTATAAAGATCTAATGCTACTCGCATACGCCGATGATATTGACATTATAGGCAAAAACGAACGGGCGGTAAGCAGGGCGTTTTCAGAGATTGAGAAGCAGTCTAAACTGATGGGCTTAGCGGTAAACGAGTACCTAGTGTCCATGGACAAGAAGTCTATGAGGAGTACAACCTTGAGGTTGTAGAGGATTTTGTCTACCTCGGGACGATGATTACCGGCGACAACAACATCAGCCTGGAGATGCGAAGAGAAATTACTCTTGGAAACCGATGCTACTACGGGCTCAGTAGGGAGTTCAAGAGCAGAGCCTTTTCTCGAAGAACAAAATTAGCGCAATATAAGTCGCTCATCATCCCATTCCTGCAATACGGCGCTGAAGCATGGACAATGACAACAGCGGATGAGGAGGCGATTGGTGTGTTCGAGCGAAAAATCCTTCGGAGGATCTATGGACCTTTAAGAGTTGGCGATGGATACCGCATTCGAATGACATCAGTCTAGTCAAGCCCATAAAGCAACAGCGGCTGCGCTGGCTAGGACATGTAATCCGGATGGATGATGAAGCTCCAGTGAAAAAGACGTACAAAGCGAAGGCGGCTGACTTTGGAGGACAAGGCAGGAGGATGATGGGATGATCAAGTGTGGAAACACATTTCCAACCTTGGTGTGAACAACTGGTGCCAGCTCGCACAATGCAGAAGCGAGTGGAGGGCATTCATTGCAGAGGCCAAGACCGTCAAGCAGTTGTGATGCAACATCGGGCCAATAAAGAAGAAGAAGATGATGGCAAGAGGGGATCTGTTATGGTTAAACAGCTGTCCAAGGATTGTGAACAGTAAGGCTGTATAAATCATCAGCATTTTATAGGGAGCTGACCTGTAGGAAGGGAATTTCATCTGCGTTGCATTGAGAAATGCAAAGTAACAGCAGCAGTGGTACTCAAGACCTTGAATGAAGGTTAGAAGAAACTATCTAGATTTGCAGAGGGCAACAACAATCAGCAATGTGCAAAAGTTATCCTAGCATACCCTGAATCAGTCATAGTTATATTTCAATAAATATTTAGTTACTCCAATATTATATCAAGTTGCCTTTTTGAAACTGCTATACAAGTTTGGGGCGGGAATCTAGTTGTCCTCCCATAAATTTTAATCTGGATTTTTGTGTTTAACAGGCTATAACTTTGCGCAAACTTGTCTTACTTGTTGCTAACATTAAGTTGGTTTCAGAAAAGGAACGATCTGTTGGATTCCGCTTGTTTCTTATGTTTCCCTACAGCCTTACAACGGTGGAAGACAAAATAGCTCTTCAGCAATATTCATAAAGTTGTTAGAAAAGTTAGTGTGAGTTGGCTGGCTCTAGGTCCGAAAAAGTTGCGTTTGTTCACAACTTGTAAACAACTTATGCATTGTACCACCAAAAAGAGCCTATACAGAACTGTTTCATCGTTATCCCTAACGACTCTTCAGTAGGCTTTTCGCTGAAGAAAGCATGATTGCCTAAGTTTGTTTGCATAAGTTGTTTACAAGTTGTGAACAAACGCAACTTTTTCGGACCTAGAGCCAGCCAACTCACACTAATTAAACATTAGAAAGGTCGCCAAATAAATTACAAGTTTTTAGAAAAGTCTTTAGAAAAGGGGAAAGACTTTTCTAACCCATATGAGCAGTCTTAGCCAATGTGCTGTACAAAAACATTTGTGTTTGTGATGTTCCTTGGGTCATAGGTTGTCAACCAATTCTCGTTTTCGTCACGGTGGTAGCCCGGCTCGATCTGGTCTGGTAACACAATGTGGAGCTCATATGCTGTTTAAGAAGGATTGGGGTCAGTTAAGGCTGTCAGTTCACTGTCATTGACTAGAAGACCAATTACGGCCAAGTCAAACGCTCGCCAGAGCCCTATCAAAGTAGAACGATTGCTGCAGTTCTGGGAATTTGTTCCTGCCACGCACCGCCGTTTGTCCTCCATCAGCAGTGCGAACTTGATGACCCTTAAGGCACCTCACCCTGTCTTCTCGACCCTTCAAATAGTCTTCTGCGCCATATCCAATGCAGTTTGCACTTGCCCCAGAATCCATTCCTCTCCATCCTTTGTTTCTGCATATAAACGTTTATACTTCTGGCTCGATACCACAGACGCTATTTATACTCCTTTTAGTGCTTGAATATGCTTGTTCCGTTGCCTTAGTTTCTGAATTTTCCAAGGCTCCAAACCTATAAAATTATGATCAAGGTTCGGTCCGAGGGTTTGGTTCGGTTAACGGAACATTTCCTGTACTTATTGAACCTAAGGTTTTAGTATGAAACTGGGTTCATCGAATGTTATACAGTTGACCGATTTTTGCCTCTACTTGCGGTCAAAATTAAGTCAATTTTTATACTCTGTACCGAAGGTACATAGAGTATATTAAGTTTGTGCAAAAGTATGTAACAGGGAGAAGGAATCATTTCCGACCCTATAAAGTATATATATTCTTGATCAGCATCAACAGCCGAGTCGATATAGCCGTATGAACGAAGAGATCTCAGAGATGGTAAGAGATAGAGGTTTGACATGTATGGGGCATATATTTCTTATACTTGCAGGCAGATCAAGTTTATTTTCAATTTTTGCCACGCCCCCTCGCGCCCCCGCAATTTGGAAAAAACGTCATATCTCCTACAGTTTTGATGATAGAAGGTTCGTACTTTCTAGAGATATCTAGTACTCAAAATTATTTATCGATTTGCTGAAGAAATGATAAAGATCGGATGAACGATACTCAAGCTATGAGCAAAAAACGGTCAGTTAAGTCAAAAGGACCATATTCTTTATTGTTATCATTCATGGGCCCACTTAAAGGCTTTCAAAAGTGCTAGGACTTAACAATTTTGGAAGTTAACCTCCAAAAAATTAAGTTACATTGGACTTAAGATGTGCCGAAAGTTGTCAAAAACAGTAAACAGTAAATAAAAGTTGAGAATATATTGTTCTACCCTTTCTCCTGGTAGGCTCCTCCGTAAAAACTCAGGTTCCATATTCAAATATTGCAAACTTGCAGTCTGCCTTCTGGGCACCTGATAGCTGTTTCTTATAAAAGTCGCTTTGTAGCTTACATGTAAAGCACAGGTACATGTGGAATGGCAATGAACAAGAGGACTCGCCTTCTGGTCTACAAAAGGTGCTCCCAGATGCCGACTAGTTTGCCCATACGGAGCCATTGGTCGCTGTCCTCATTGAAAGGCTTGCATTTACACCACTTCATCTTTTTCCACCTGCAACTCGGCGATATGGCGTCCTGCAACCTTATGCCTATGATTCTCCGCTCTGGATTCCTCTTTTCTAAGATCGGGCTACCACCGTGTCGAAATCGGGAACATAACATGCTGTCTTACTTCTCTTTTCCTAAGAAAAATACCATAAAATCTTGATTCACTTTCGCATGCATTTCTGTTAAGACGGTAGGTAGGGGGCAACTTGGGGTTATACTAAAGGCAGGCCTCTAACGACAAGGTCAACATCCCCCTCTCGTACACATATCTATGCACATTTGTCTATGTGTGTGCAAACTACTTTAGCTTTTGCAATCCAAACGTTAATGGTCTGTCAATTATCGCCACCCAGTAAATGTAACGATAAGATATCACCCCAGGCACAACACACTGCAGACATAGAAACCCAACATCGGCATGCATGCATACACATATGTACATACATACATACATATATGCCTCAACACTTTAGTACATCATTTAGTTCGAATTAGTTATGGACATGGAGCACACAGCAAAGGCAATTCACATTCCCATTTCCCTCTGCAGCCGCATCCATTCACCCAAACCAACTTCACATCTTCTTGGCACGCAACACAAAAACCGTCGAATACATATGGAATTCAATGCGATGGGTGGAGCTGGCGCAGTATTGCGCCTCGGTCAAAGGTTGGCCCCGTTGCCCTTTTTGCACATTTGTATGTATGACCAATGCGAAGGCAGCATAAAGATGACGACGTGGACGGTGTTAAGCACAACATAAAAATGCCATTCGCTTGGGGCTACACTTGGCCAAAAAAAAAAAGAAATAAGCAAATCGAATGGATTGAAGCATTGGGGAGTTGAAAGCATATGGCTTGAGTAGGTGTGGTATATGAGGGTGCCGCATTTGCTTACGTTTAAGCGATTGATCAGTTTGAAGAATTGTTTTGTAAGTATAGACTGGCCAAGAAACTGTTGCATAAAAGCTAAATCGAGACTGAAGTGAACAATCAAGGCACCCATTGCATCGAGCATCGAGTAACATACCAGACTTTTTCTACTATTTTCTCTGTGCTCCCAATCGCTTGTGCCACAGAGTTGTTGAAACATGTTTGAAAAGAGAAGAACCATTACTAAGAAAGAAAATTGCATTGTTCAGTAGAGCCTGTTAAATAAAAACGAAATTAACATCTCTGAGCAACGCCCCCTGTCGTCAAGAACAGGTACTTACTTACTGATTCTGCTTCGTTAACTGTCTCATTTCAACTGGTAAATAAAAATTTTAATAAATTAAATTTAGCTGGAAGCTGGCTTCTTTTCACTTAACAAAAACTCGTACTGAAAGTCATCAAGCACTTTGGGGAACATTTTAGAGCTTTTCTCAATCACAAATGAACTTTGACATAGAGACAAGAACCGTCTGGAACAACCTTCTGTTGGGATCAGCTTGGGGCATGCCAATACGAGCTGTTTCCATATAGAGGAAGGTGGAATCATAAAGCAAGTAAAGAAGTAGACGGTCTAGGTTCGATTATTCAAGTTTGCAAGGTTGCTACACCGTTTTCCAGTTACAGCGCTTAACTATCGATAACTTTTCGAAATACTGCTTATGGCTTGGTTGAGCAATTCTTTTAATCATACAAAGATATGAGCTATGAAACCTTTTTTAAGAATACCGAAAAACTCGGTAAATTTCGAACTCGTCATTACTTCCTTCATCTTCAAAAGCCTTGTCGTGGAAACCTTCACCTTCAATTGAATGAGCAAGGTCCCATATATACTGAAATCCACATTTTGGCACTTTATGACGAATGTTTAATAATCAAAAAAAGAATCAACAAAAATAAATTATAGAAAATAAAAAAAAATTAAATTAAAAGCTAAGAAGCTTTTAGAGGTGTTGCTTGAACCGCTACCAAATCAATACTAAGGGCTCTGTCCAACTGCTTTAAAGACATTTGGCATTTGTCAAGTCGAGGCCTACTGAGGGCAAAAAAATAAAATGTTTTTTTAATTTTAACGAACGGAATGTTCAATCTATTACACCATGCCACACAGCCAATATGCAGAGAGTCCGAAATGTGGGCTGGAGAAAGTAAATCGAAATTTAGGGCCAATGAATGCAAAACTTCTGGATGCACAGAATGATTAATGAACACCCATTGCGATGTGTTATTTGGAGTAAACCCAAATGGGAAAATTGTAGACAATATTAAAGAAAACTTTGATATACAGTACAAATTACGAGATTTGCAAGATATTAGAGAGATTGAGAGAAAACAAATAAAGTATAAAGTCAGAGATTATGTGGTTATAAGAAATTTCGATAGTAATTTAGGAGTTGCGAGAAAATGAATTACGAACTACGAAAGTTTTAGAACACGATTGGTATAAGCATGACACAAGTTCCTTACGAAAGGCATCACAGGGCTTCACAGAATATTAAGTTTTGGTTCCATGGAAGAATCCAGATAATAACATCAGCTACGAAAACGAAGACATGATTAAGAAATTAAGAACAGAAGAAACGAAAGAAAATCAGGACTTTAACACAGAAAATGAAAACTAAAACTTGCATTCAATGCTAGAGTCATAAAACTCGGTCATTATAAATAATATATGCTTATAAACAGATTTGCAAATTTTGGTCAAAATCGGATGACCATATCTTATAGCTGTCATAGGAACTATCGGTCGGAAAATGGATCTTAGTAAGAAAAACTTTTTTGTTTTCAAATATTTCGTTCTTAAGGTCGTTGATTATTAATATTAAAAGATTAAAAACTAAACTAATTGAAAAAGATGATCAACATCGGATGACTATATCTTATGGTTGCCATAGGACCGAAAGGTCTGAAAATGTGTCTCAGTAAACAATTTTTTTTGTTTTTTTAATGTATGCGTCCTTAAAGTCGCTGACGGATACAGAAGTGATAATTTTTGGCAATCCTCAAAGTCTGCGAATGTAGCAAACCAATATTTTTGTCAGAATCCAACCCCTGCTTAGTCATTGGTCCTTTAAGTCGGAAGCAGAAAGCTAGGTTTTACTATATATATGACTAAATAAGCAATCCCCAAGGTCTGCAAATGTGTCAAACCCATGTTTTAGGAGGAAACCAACCCCCTACATAGTCATTGGTCCTTCGAGCCGGATACATAAGTCAGGATTTTTGTGCATAAGTAGCTAAATTATTCCCCTAAGTCTGCAAAAATGTGGAAAATCAATATTTTTGAACGAAATCACACCCCTACATTTTCATTGGTCCTTCGAGCCGGATACAGAAGTGAGCATTTTTGTGCGCAAGTAACTAAATTAGCAATTCCCAAAGTCTGCGAATGTGGCATACCAATATTTTTGTCAGAATCCAACCCCTACATAGTCATTGGTCCCTTGAGTCGGATGCAGAATACTGAAATTGCACATAAATCCAACCACTTTTACAGCAATCGGGATTATACTTGGTCCTTCGAGCCGGATACAGCCATAAAACTCGGTTTGTTAGGCTAGTATTTTTTTGTAATTAGACACGCATTATCCCAATTTTAGAACATTTGACCAAAAACATTATTTTTTTTATTATATTCAATCAATTTTATAAGACAATTCGTATTTGAGCAATCTGTGTGGACAACCTTCACAGAATGTGTTTTGCCTCTGTGCTGAACAGTTTACTAAAGTGTAAAGTTGCTAAACTCCAAGAAAGGTCAGTTGATAATAGTTATCATAGACAACCGAGCCCCATAGAACCGCGGTTTGGTGCGTGTTTTTGGATCCATCTACCCGGTTCCAGAACCGAACCTTCTAAATTGTTAACTTCTCATACCTGAAAAAGGTTCCCTCTGCTTGGAAAAAGGTTCGGTTGGCAGAGTTACTTTAGGCAGTTTTTCCACATCTTATAAAACTTATTTCAAAATCATATCCAAACTCGGCATTTTACTATGACTTCGGGACTTACTATGACTACGACTATATCTTATGGTTGTAGGTCCGAAAGGTCGAAAATGTGTCTCAGTAACAAATTTTTTTTGTGTTTTTAATGTATGCGTCCTTAAAGTCGCTGATTATTCATTTTATATGCATTTAAATAAATTCGCAAAATTTGGTCGAAATCGAATGACCATATCTTAAGTTCGGAAAATGAGTCTTAGTGAGAAAAACTTTTTTGTTTTCAATTTTATTGTTCTTAAATTCGGCAATTGTAAAGGCCTATTTCCAGAACAAATAAATATTTATGTCACGAAATTGCAAGTTATTTATGTTAAGTGGATTGTAAGCTATAGTGGGATCACAAAGTCTTAAAAAACTCTAAAAAATACCCAAAACGGCAGTCAAACGGTGGGGTCATATTAATTTGTCAGCCGCTTGAATTCAAAATGTTTTATCAATTTAAAGTTCAAACAATTTTAGAATCACCTCACAGCTTTCAAAGTCATATGATGAACTACCACAAGTGTTCGCGACTTTGTGATCCTTGGCAGAGAAAGTCTTGAGGTACTTAAAATTAAAAAATTTGGAAAACTAATGAAAAAGAGTGCTAATCTATGTGCTAATATATATATTATTTTTTGTACATTTTTGTTGCATCTCGCTTTTGCCTTCAATTTGTTCGATGTTGTCCGGAAAAATGTGCTGCAAGTTATTTATTTTCAATTTAGTTCAGCAAATCGGCTGTGCTTGCAATCCACACAAGCCATCGATGTGGCAACGCTATGATTATTTAGTTTCTCTTCTGGAAATCAACAAAATAAATGAGACTAAATAAATGGCTCATCAGCTGTTCGAAGCTGTTTTTTTTTTTTATATGAAGTTCAACATATAAATTTATTTTCGTGCGTTCTGGAAATAGGCCTTTAATTTGATATGGATTCAAAAAGATTCTCGAAATTTGGTCGAAATCACATGTTTATCTGTCGGAAAATGTGTTTTAGTTAGAAAAATTTTTGATTTTTTTGTAAGTGTTCTTATACTCTGACATTTCAGGGCCAGCATTTGCAAGAGTATAAATACTTCGGCACAGACAAAGTTAGCTTGGCCTTCTCGTTTAACTAAAGAGATGATAGCAAACTTTGTAAATGTATTTGTGGGCGCAGAATTCATATTAATTGTACGTTTTCCCTCAGCTCCTCTAGTTAAAGAGATATTGGTTTCGTAGCACCGAGAGCAGGAGCATGCAATTTTAACCAGAGTCCAGTAAGAAGGAATGTTTATAGCTTATGGCTAGTACTGAAGGCGTTCGTGGCTTAACGAATTTTTCCTTGCCTCGTTCTATAGTTTGGTACCCAGAAACCCAAGCAATACACACACAAGGTAATTGATGCTGTGGAAAAGTCTAGACACCGCATTTACAATAAGTGATTGTTGGGAAAAGGAGGTGAGCATTACTTGGTGTGGCTGCCTCACACTCTTCGGTACCAGTGCAGCTGCCGCGGTGTTGTTCTTGGAGGTAAAATTAAATTCCTTTTTTTCTTTTCAGCGGACGAGTGTTAAGAAGCTTGGATCTCACTTTGTGAGAGTGTCCGTTACTACCGCGGTAAAGACTAAAAAGCGGCTGTAACGGTTGAGCTGGAGCAAGAAAGATTCAGCAAATGTGTTGATTAGCAGTTCCCTGACTAAATAGGCTTCATGCCTAATACACTACTCGCCACTTGAATAGGACACCTCTAAAGTCGATTTTCTATAGTTAATTGCTGCTAAACCAAGCCATCTAGGAAAATAATTTTTGTTTTCTTATAAAGTTTATTTAAATGTAGTAATTAGACGAAAATTACAAAATTATTCAAAAGTTGTAAGTATACAAAAAACATTGTTAACCAATAAGTAACAAATTTTGGAGTCTTCATTTTGCACCACTTGAATAGGACATTTTATCTAAAAACCATTTAAGAATATTTCAATCCTTTTCAAATAACAATATTACTTAAATAAGAAACTACTAACATGTTTTTAAACCAAAAAAAGTTTTTAATAGTGTGTTGAGCCTCCTTTTTTCTCCAAAACCTCACACATTCGGTCTGGAAGGGATGCATACAATTTTCCCAAATAATTCAACGATATCGAGCCCCATGCTAATTTGATAGCTGCAATTAGTTCGGGAACGCTCGAATATTGCTGACCTGATCCATATACTTCACGTGTTAGCCATCCCCACACATTCTCAATGATATTCAAGTCCGGTGAATAGGGTGGCCAGTTTAATAACTCCACGTTTTGGCTCGCAATATACGATTTAACAATCATGGCCGTATGTATAGGGAGGGGCATTATCATGTTGATAAATCCATTTTAGATTTGCAAAAAGAGTTTGGAAGTGTGGAAAGGCCTCTTTCAATATACCATTATAACACAACACATTCATGTTGGTTGGAATAAATTTAAGCTCACAGGTGCCATAATAGGAAATGGCCCCCCATACCAAAATACCTCCAGCATCCAGCACTGCTGTGCAACTTATCAAGATGGTGTGGTTCTTTTCGAAGATCATGAAAATAGTAGCTGTAGCCATCGGAGCCCTCCAAATTAAACTTTTTTTCGTCCGAAAAGACAACACGTTGCCACTCCGAAGTCCAGGTGACATGTGCGCGCGCGAAATCAAGGCGTTGTAACTTCCGAGCCTGGTTAAGTGGTGGCTTCTTCTTGATTTTTAGTCTCTTCAGGTGTGTAGAATTATTAATAACACGACGCGTGGTTGTCAAACTTGCTTTAACGTTGCATTTTTCCCTTATCTTCGCCAAAGAGTCGTCCGATTTGGAAGCTTCTCTTAATATAAGTCGCTTGTCCGCGATGGTAAGCACACTGTGGGTGCGGCCCTTCATGTTTTTACCATAATTAGCCTCATTATTTAAAAAAATTTGTTATGGCGTGACGTCTCCTGTCGACTTTTTTTGCTATTTTGGCAATAGAAAGGCCAGAATCCTTGTAAGCTTGGATTTTTCCTTTCTCCGATTCAGATAATGAAGTGCCACGCCCCATTTTAATTTTTTTTTAATTTTATATACACTTCAAATAAAGCAAAAAGTTTAAGTAAACCAAAATTTGTGTGCACGAGTCAACGATATCGACCAAATAAAATGCATGTTCTATTGAAGTGGCGCAAAAATTCCATTGAATTTTTGCGAATGCTCACCTAAAGTGCAAACAACTTTATAACGGTTCTATGCAAAAACTTGGAATATACCAGAAAGAGCGAAGAATGCCTGCACAAAGACAATATGCAAAAAATACCGTTATTCTACCATTTCATTTTCGAGTTACGAGCAGTTTTAAAGAGAGCAGATACAGGGTGTCCTATTCAAGTGGCGAGCAGTGTATGTCTAATATGTAACTGTAATAAGACTTTTCGCCCGCATTAAAAGACACCAGCCCAATGAGGAGAGCATGTTTTCCGATGACATTTTATATCATATTCCAATGTAAGTCAAATATTTAGATATAAAGATATGCAAAGATATTGACTAATTGTCTTTCACAGCAGGCACAGCAGACCAATAAGCGGAAAGTGGAACAGCCCTTAGTATCCGATGAGTTGGTGAGAATGGTGTTGGAAGAAAAATGAAAAGGAACAGTATTTAACCCAACCAATCTTCTCTTTGCTAAGCCATTTGCCCTCTGACATGGCCATGATGATGGAGGTGCAAATTATTATTTTTCTTTCTGAGTCAGTAGAGGCTCACAAAGAAAAATAAACAATAAAATAATCAAAATAATTAATATATTTATATGATAAGAATATAAAAAATGAAATAAAAATAGGAATGTTGGTAACACCAGCAGCATCATTTTGCCAAGTTACGGACTCGATCTCTGAGTTGACAAAATTTCTAAAGGTATTCCACACATGTTTGGGGCTGGGTCGACTATTGCATCAGCATCCATATACAATTGAGGTTAGACTTAATCTGATAACAATATTCATCTCTTACCGCAGTCTTTCCACCTGGCTCAGCTACATGACAAAATTGGCCGAATTACAAATCATGGCGGATAGCTTAAAGCGACCCTCAACAATTTGGCTAAATGTAAGCTGCATTGAATAACTTTACAGAA
>JBAMBO010003942.1:0-44051 GCA_037044535.1 Lordiphosa magnipectinata
ATGCGTACCCAACTTACTCACAAATACAAATTGTGATGACTCTTTCAAGCGAAGCATAGTATTTCCCATTCATAAGAAAGGTGACTTAAATAACCCGAAAAATTATAGAGGTATATCCTTTATGAACTGACGGAATGGACCAAGTTAAACAACAAAATAAACGAGTTTCAGGCCGGATTTCGACAAAACTACTCTACAACTGACAATATATACAACCTAAATGCAATAGTGAAGCTTAAATGGACAGAAAACAAAAAAGTTTATGCATTCTTTTGTGGACTTTCGGGCTGCATTTGATAAAGTACCGAGAGATCTTTTGATCTACAAGCTGCACCAACTAGGTGTGTCCACAAAAATTGTAAACTTTATCGAGGTTGTATACAAAGATACCGTGGCAGCGGACTTACACCGGGATGCCTTCTATCACCCCTGTTGTTCGCGCTATATTTGAACGACTTACACGAGGACCTTGAAGGTGGCCTGTGGATAGATGAGCTTAATATACGGCTTCTTCTATACGCGGATGATATAGTCATATTGTCGGATAATGTCACCACACTTCAAAAGATGATATCAGGACTGGAATGTTATTGTGAAACGTGGGAAATGGAGGTGAATCTGGAGAAGTCTCAAATTATGATTTTTAAAAAAAGTGAATGAATCCTGGCTATATAGGGGCACAGAATTGGATGTGACTTGCCTGTATAAATACTTAGATGTTACTTTGACACCAGGAATGTCCTTTAAAAAGCATGTCATAACTCGAAATGGTGAAGCAAAAAGGGGCTCTTTTACTGGGCGATCAGACATATCCCTTACCGACAAGTGGAATCTATTCCGAGCAGCAAGCATATGGAGCGCAGGTATGGGGTTACTCCTGCTTCGAGGAAGTTGATAGTCTCCATAGATACTTTGTAAAGAGAGTTCTTCAATTACCAACGCAAACACCGAATTACGTTATTGCAATAGAAACGGGATTAGATTATGGGCCCTTTTATACCTTTAACTTGCACTTAAAGTATATAACACGAACATTGTTTGATTATGGAAGTCAACGGATACCGCCATATTCTGTCAAGGAATATTATAGAAAATAATAGATTGGTACAAAGAGCTCAATGATAAATTACATGCCTGTGAGATAAATTTGTGCAATGAATCTGACTCGTATATCGAATGGTGCAACAAGCTTGACGACCTATTTATAAAACTTAAACTCCAAAATATTCAGAAATACTATGCAAGTGCAAAAATGAGCCAGTCAAGATTCTATAAAGAACTTAATCATCACGTTGCAGCCGGATACTGCAATGATAAGTTTTCCAGAAAGAAGCATATTTAGTTGGAGTCCTAAATGGACAAAAAGGATGGTTGACCAGGGAATCAAACCGAATCGTATTTTTGTTCCGGTTCCAGTTGAGGTAAAAGGTTCTATCCGGTAAAAATTTGAAGAAAGAGCGTTCATTGGTTATGCATTCATTTAATTTCTTTGCGAAGACTTAATAAAAGTGATACGCTTACTTGCCCTTCTCAAATGCCACACAATTGTGGAAACTTTGTAGAGATTTCTGTAATTTTATAAACAAGTTTTTTCGGATTTTTCGGGTTTCACTATTTAAACACGGTTTTCTATTTACAATGTCTCTATACGTGTTTTTTCTCATCACGGTTTATCGATATGGATTTTTCTTTCTGTCTCTCTGTCTGTCTGCTTGTCATTTTAATTACAGCTTCAGTCTTCGTCCATCTTCTACTATCTACTGCGTTCTACTTTCGGTTTCGTCATCGTCCATTCTCTATACAGTGTGATCATCATTCGATTTGTTACCAATACCTTAACACTTAAATATCCATACATCTAGGCGGTAATTTTCCAATAGTTCCAAAGACTTCAATTTGGAAAACGTTTTAAGCTCAGAAAAATTGATCACGATTGATGCAATTAATCAGTTTTGTGAAAATACTGAACTATTTGTAGTGTCCTGCTTCTAAAGTATTTGTGCTGCTTTCCTCATTAAGTTTTAAGTTGAACAGAAATGGATAACACAAGTACTTTTTAGTTTCGAGGTTAGCATTAGCATGACATTATAATGTGGGACTAAGAATAAAGGATGCAATATTTTTCAAGAGACTGGTCTCGTGTTTTTCTATTTTACAATACAAAAGTTTTGAAAGACCAGACTCCTTTTTGTTGGAAATTGCATAAAAGTCCCCCAAAACTAAGTGTCAGCTGTAAAGTCTAGTCGTTGCACTCAGAACCGAAACTGTACCTGTAGAATGTTTAGGTTCTTTTCGGTCTTTTAGGTTCCAAAAATAACGGTACTCGTATACCGGTACACAATCAATTTCATATATCCGTTCCAGTTCCGGTTCTGGTTCTGAGTTTTAATCGGTTCTTTTCGGTAGTAGTAGTTTAATCGGTTCCCTGGTAGTAGCTGGAAATGGAGTATTGTGGACTACTCTAGGGAAATATGGGCTGACAAATTGCGGGTTAATGAAATTCGCACAACCCAGTCCTTTAATAATTGGATTTCGAATTTGGCGGAATGCGAGGTCGTTCATCAGGGCAAACGGCCTTCCATCAACCGTGCATAAAGAAATACACGCATCTCGAATAGTCTGTTTGGTAATTTCCACCCGAATGCTGGGCTTAAACAATTCATCAATGCACCTGGACCTGGAACCAGCAGTTTTCTTTTCCGGTGCTTTATTCGTGTTTTGCTGACAAGTTACCAAACTCACCTTAAACACTTGTTTATTAAGCAATTGCTTACATTTTCTTCAATGTCAAAGGCAAAATACTTTCGATACACATTTTTTTTTTTGGCCTTGGCGTTTTAAGCGATCGTTTAGATTAACTTGCAACTCTTAAATAAATTAATTACTCTTTGCAGTTTCGCAGCACAATCACGAATAAAAATTTTACAACGATTAACCGTAGGCGACTGTACACTGAGCTCTTTCGGGACAGCATCCGAAGAATTAGCAGAAAGCCAACATACAAAAACGGAACTTAAGTGAAAGAACGCCAAATATATACATATTTTTGTTGCTGTTTTTGTTTCAGTCAGACAAAAACAATATCTTTTGTTTTCTCTCACGCGCAGTCAGCAGCTCTGAATATAGAGATGACACTCTCTGGCGCAGGTAGCAGCTTTGAATAGCGATGACAAAATTCGTGCGGCAATTACGGAAGTTAAAAAAAACAAAAAATTACTCAGAACCGAAACTGCACCGGTACACTGTTTAGGTTTTTTTCGGTCTTTTCGGTTCTAAATATATCGGTTCTTGAATACCGGTATACTAAAAATTAAAAATATCGGTTCCGGTTCTTTTCGGTATACGGTTCCGGTTCCGGTTCGATTCCCTGCTTATAACAACACTGGCACAATGTTGTTTTGTTTTCGAAATTATGGGTCAGGTTTGCTTAGCAAAAGCTGTCAGTCAAGTTATTTTGGCAACTCTAATCGTCTGACACTTTCAATCACTCGAAGACCTAGTGTGCTCTGGAATACAGCTCCCATCAAAAAAAAAAAGTAAAACAATTATCAAATAACCAAAAAAGGCAAGTATTGTGTTTCCCAGAGAAGGAGTTACCTTAACATCATTTCCCCTTAGGCTATCACCATGGCACAAACGATGGAACAATTAAAGGAGGAGTTGAATGATTTGACTTTGCGCCTATGTACGCTTAAGTACCAAATTTTGATCAAAGCAAAAGAACTAGTCAAGTTGAGACACAAGCTGAATTGCCTGAATGAAGACTACCTCTACTGTCCCGGTGTGGAACATATACTGCGGGATACGATGGAGCAGACCCTTGAAGTGGTAACGGCGATTGAACTACAAACGGTGGAGCTAAAATCGGTACAGGAGCTGTCGTCACTGAAGCGCGAATTGATAAAACAAATGAACGAAACATAAATAGTCACCTTTTTGATCTGATTAAATGCACTTTAACCATTTTACCATTGCAAAAGCAAACACATTTGAGCTCAAGTATGGGCAAAACAAAGGCCATGCAACTCGACCAGGTCCAACTGCTAAGCACTAGCTCGAGCATACCTAGCTAGAACCTAGAATCAGCCAAAGGAAAGCGCCAAGAATTTATGCTTGTCCAGTCCAGCGATATGTTAAATACATATGCTAAGAGATGACAACACTTCTTACTCGGCAGTGTGCCAGCTTCAGCTACTTAAGGTCCGTCCAATAGGGGTCATTGGTACACATCATTGTCATTGGTCATTAGAGCAGGGTTCCCCAAGCAGAGAGCGCAAAAATGTGATTGTGTCTCTGTCCAACACACAGAGATGCATGACTTCGGCAAGCATTCGGTGTGAATTGGCTAGTATGTTCGTGCCCCAGGGGCTATTGCAGGGGAGCTCTGCATTAGAGCACGCCAAGAGTGGAAGCATCTCAAGGAAGCAGCGTTTTGGAGTGGGAGTTAGCTCCACATATGTCTTTCTTGCCAGACTTGTCGGCGCAAAGAAGGTGTGCGCATGCCATGCATATAAGCAAATACGTGTTAATTCTCTTTTACAGAACCTACAGCTCCTCGTACGAGATGGCCGATGATTGTAGAGAGTTAGAAATTTTAAAACGTGATCCGTTTTTATGTAAGATTTGGAAACTTAGACTGCTCAAGTGATTTGGAAAGCAAAATGTGGATAGTATAGGCAAGTGAGTCCGCTTATTGTACGATGGTACATTATCTGGGCCAGGAAAAAGAGGTAAGCCATTTAGGACAGAAGAAAAAGAAATCGAGGGCAGCTTATGAATTCATACGAGGAAATAGGATAAGCAGAGCCTTTGCTGACATCGGGCGACAAGTATGTTGATTGAAAGAACTGTGCGAAGAGACTTGCAATATCAATGTCAGACGAGCCATTTTCAAGTTCAAAGTAAAGAGAACAAGGTAAGGCATTGGAACGACGCACAGTGTACGAATTCGCAAATCTAGCGGCAGAAAAATCCAAAAATCAACATGCTAGATGTTCATTAAAAAGCTTTTAAAATAAAAGTTCATAAAGCTCATAGCACAAAAACAAAACAATTTGGTTCAAAAAGCGCTCGCCAAATCAGTTTTCAATCAGACTTGCTTCTAAGAACACTCAAGACGATACGCTAGGTTCTTAAAGAAGGCGACAACAAGAATTAAACGTGTAAATTTGGCATGTTTTAGTGCACGATTTTTCTATTTCAACTTGCACCAGCCACTCAATCTGTGTGCCAAAATATTTTGGAGATGGGGTGTTGGGAAGTGATCCCGCATCAAGGTCAAAGTTCCCGAAAAATGGTCGAAAATTGATATATAAGGTCATAGCTGCCCAGGGGTTGCTTCTAGAGGGCTCAAATGTATCAGAGACCCCCATTGTTTTTCCCTCCGCAACATTGTTTTCCTAGACGCCTACCCTCTAGCTCTCCTTCCTATGGGGGTCCCCATACAAAAAGGACCTTTTTTTTATAAAATTGACCCCCACATCTTTAAAACTCTTCATAGGAGGATAAAATGTATGACCAACTCCCATTATTTTTCACTTTCCAACATTTTTGTTCTTGGCCCCCACCCCCTGTCTCCACTCCTTAGGGGGGCTCCCATACAAAATTGTTGAAAAATTTATGTTATTTTTGATTTTGTACCACTGCCACTTGACTACCACTCCAAAAGTGCCTCCTAGCCATGGGAAATATAAAAACAACCCCAACTATTTTTCCCTTCCCGATATTTTGGTCCTTGGCACCTACCTCCTATCTCCCCTCATGACATTTTTATAAAATTGTCCTCCAACACCCTAGAACACTTCCCAGGAGGGTAAAATGTATAATCAACCCAACCAACCCCCATTATTTTTCACTTCCCAACATTTTGTTCTTGGCACCCACCCCCTCCCATACAAAATCGATGATAAATGCATGTTTTTATGGATTTACTAATACAATGTAATGACAATTTAAATAGATTGAGAGACTAAGAAGTCACCCCAACACACTAGCCAGAAGACTCCAGCGCAGACAAAAGAAAGCAGGAAGTAGAGTAAGGCTTTTCCCTAGGGAGCTTCCCAACAGACAAATATACTAACTTAGCAACTACCTCGCATTCAATAAACTTGACACCAAACATTTTGTATATCATCACAAAACAACTCGCTCATAATCAGACACATTACACCTGAAATCAAACTTACATAAACAGATAAGTTAAGAGAATATCTACACAATCTAAATTAAGCTGCCAAATTTACACAAGGTGACAGAAAATTTAGAAACAAAATTAATAATAATAAAAAAAAATACTATTAACTCTAAAGTCTTGAAGCTGTTAAAGCCACGAAATATTCAGGCAATAGTTGAAATACAGTTTGAAACCAATGTTAATGACTCACTTTCTGATAGCTATGATGATCTTTAGATCCAATATATAATGTAATATAAGTCTGATTTCATATTTTTTCTGCATTACAACTTGTTTCTAGTTAATTTATATTATGTTCATAACAGTTCTCCCGCTATATTCGTACACTGTGCGACGTTTGGTATTCACGAATTGGTAAAAACTCTTTGGATCGTTACAAAAGTTACTCTGTACTCGAGAAAGGTAGTTTTTATAGCAAATACGATTTTGGGCTTGAAATTTTGCCCTAGCGGTCGAGTATTTGGAGAAGTCCGCTGCATTTCCACATCTTTTGTATGTTTTGAAAAGGCGAGACTTAAAATTTTGTATGTGTATAAGGCAGGGGTGCCCAGAATGAGCTTACGGGCGCGTGAAAACAAATACAAATGCACAAAATATATCTCAAGCAATAACAACAATAAGAAATAGAGAAACTCAGTGGGAAAACCTGCAACGAGCGCTCTAAGGACGGTCACTGGATGTCACTCCATGACCCATGAGGATATGTTGGTGATAAGGAAACCCAGATCCTTGGAGTCAGAGCCCACTGCACCATGCTCGACCAGCAATTCCTAGCAAGCAGCCTTGTGGAAGACCTCGCTAAAGGTCCCCCTCCCACCACGCACAAGCAGGCAAGACGTCAGGATTTTCCTGCCAGAGGTTGCACAAATGACAAACAACGCCAACAACTTGTTAGCCCTCGAGGCCCACCACGTGCGGGAGGAAATCCACAAGAGGATAGTCCAACGTGCCATAAACGGGATAAGGATCAATGTTGTTCTTGGGGGTAGACCACCACCAATCAGTGTAGTTGAAAACCAGCTCCCCAGGACCACAAGAACTACCCTTGCACAGCTCAGATCGGGCTACACCTGGTCCCTAAACAGTTACCTCTCGAGGATCAACCCAGAGGTTGCAGATGAATGTCCGAGCTGCAAAGGAATCCCCCACGACACCCGACACTTTTTCAGCTGTCCAAGTGCTCCCACCACACTCACACCAGCACACTTATGGACCCATCCAAAGGAATGCGCAGCCTTCGGGGACTCGACTCCCCCCCCTATAACCCACTACACTATCCTCCAAAATTTTTCACGTTTCACACCTTTCTAAAATCACACTTGTCTCTCTCTCTCTCTCTCTCCCTCCTACACGTACACACCCAATTCACATATATAGCCGATACAACAACAACAAGAAATAGAAAGAGAGACCCGATTTTTGTTTGTGTGTGTGTGTGTGTGTGGTCGTTGCTGTCTCAAGCACACGCGTGAGCAACATTGTTGTTGCGTTCAAGTTCGTCGGAGACACAGGAGAGAGAGAAGAGAGGCACATATAATGTTATTGTTGCGGGTCTGCACGCGATCGGAAAGAAGGAGAGCAAAGTACTTATATGAAATTGTTTTTGCTTTATGTAGGCTTATGGCGCGCGTGGACCGTTTACGCGCAAACTATTCCTTTGCGCAATACAACAACGAGTGCGTGGCTTGCGGAATGGGTTTGGGCACCCCTGGTCTAAGGCTTGCACAACTTCAGGGTACATTTTTCGGAGCGCTTCGTACAAACTCCTCCTTAGGAGTTCATTCCTTAATTAAGATATCAAATAGCTCAAACAGTTTAAAATAGAACAAATTGGTGGCAGCTTCAACACAATGAACTTGATTAAGATAGGACTAGTCAGTATTAAGACACAATTTGTTCAGAAGATTGTAGTCTGTTTCCAAAAGCAATTGCCTGATCTCTTGGTAACTTAAATTAAGCCCCAGCCTTGGTTTTCGTTTCAACAAAATTAAATACAACGAGAAAGCCAAGCTAACTTCGTCTGTGCCGAAGTTTATATTCCCTTGCATATGCAAACGTCACAGTTTATGAACGCTTAAATAAAAATCAAAAATTTTTTGTAACTAAAACCCATATTCCGACAGATAAACATCTGATTTCGACCAAATTTCGCGAATCTTTTTGAAATCATATCAAATTAACAATTGCCGAGTTTCAGAAAGATAAAATTGAAAACAAAAAAGTTTTTCTCACTAAGACTCATTTTTGACCGATCGGTCCTATGTCAACCATAAGATACAGTCACCCGATGTGACTCAACTTTTTCAAATTAGTTTGAAAACGTTTAATATTAATAATCCCCGACCTAAAGAACGATTTACTTAAAAACATTAAAGGTTTTTTTTCACAAAGACCCATTTTCCGACCGATCGGTCCTATGGCAGCTATAAGATATAGTCATTCGATCTTGACCAAAAGTTGCAAATCTGTTTGAAAGCATATAATATAATATTAATAATGACCGAATTTAAGGATGCTAACATAGGAATTTAAGCTGCACAAACAGTAGTCGCACTTTCTGGTCACTCATAAAGCAAATAAATGGAGATGTTAACCAAAATAGTATAAAAGTGGATTCATCGGCACTAGCTAGCTATTTCAAAGAACTGCTTTATGTACAAGATCGAGAGTCGGAAATTAGCTACGCTATGCCCCTTACAATATCGCACTATCTAGACCAGCCTTTTACAGTTCAGGAAGTGCGGAGTGCACTCTCTGGACTTAAGGACAACAAAGCCCCAGGAGAAGATAGGATTTCTGTCGAATTTTTTAAAAATGCCTCCCCAACCTTTATTGAGCAACTGACACTCGCCTACGACCATATTTTCAGCACCGGTGCGATTCCAACTTCATTTAACAAGAGCTTGATAATCCCAATTTTCAAAAAAGGAACACAAACGGAAGCTAGCAATTATCGAGGTATCTCGTGTCTGAACGCAATTATGAAAATTTTTGTAGGAATACTACTGGAGAGAATCAAGACTTGGATTAATCGCAACGATATCTTGAGCGAATTTCAGTGCGGATTCAGGAAAAGCACAATTGCGAAGTCTTACATCCAAACTAAAAGAAAAATGTTCATATGCTTTATACACTTTAAGGCTGCTTTTGATACGATCAATAGACGAAGCCTCTTCTACAAACTAAGCAACCTAGGTATATCCTCCAAAATTCTCAACGCCTTACAGAATCTATATGCCGACAACAATGCAACCGTGTGGGATGGGTCAAAATTATCGGACTGGTTTGAAACGAATACTGGAGTTAAGCAAGGCTGTCTTATAAGTCCACTACTTTTCTCGCTATATATCGATGATATTGCAGAAATCCTACCAGGCGGTGTTACCTTTGACGGCCAAACCGTTAGAACGTTGATGTACGCTGACGATATGTGCATCCTAGCGGAAAGCTCGCAAATGCTGCAAACTATGCTAAATCATCTGGGAAGCTATTGTGAGCAGTGGGGTCTGCAAATAAATACTGAAAAATCGAAGGTTATGTCCATTGGAGCACGAAAAAGCAAGCTAAGAGATGGGGAGTGTCTGCAAATAAATGAAAGAACGCTAGATAATGTGCGGACCTACAAATATTTAGGCGTCACAGTGTCCGATCATATAAAAGGGAAACTTGGAGATGCAAAAATTGCTATAAACGCTACATGGAGGACATTGCTGAGTAGAGACAACGTGAAGCCAAGTTGCAAATATAAGGTGTTCCAGGCAACTGTAAGAAGCATCATGTGTTATGCTGCTGAAATTTGGGGATTTCTTAGATTCGACAATGTTGAACGCTTGTTGACGTTTTTCATCGAAAAAGTTTTGAAGTTACCGCAGAATACGCCAAATTACGCGATTTATATAGGTAGATTATACTGGCCTTCCAACTCTGTATACGTATACACTGCAACTGCATTTCAACTATGTAGCCAAGGTTATGAACATGCCGGAGAAAAGACTGCCTAAGCAAATAATGAGTCAACTGCTTCTTGGGAAAACTCAGTTTTTTGACGACTGGTCCACTATTTCGAACAACTGCGGGCTAATCTTTGATTGGGATAATATACAAGGATGGCGTCATACACAAGCTGAAGTCATAAGAAAGCTTTGCGAAGAAGAGCGTCAAATCTTTATAAACCGAGCTAGACAGAGCACTGAAAGGTCCACTTATAAAAAGCTGACTCACAACCTGGGTCAATCAAACTATTTTCAAGATAGCCTAGGAACAAACTGCATTAGCAATATTTTTAAGGCGAGGTGCGAAATGATTGCATTAAACTTTAGGCCACACAGAAGGGACTTGGATGAAACCTGCAGCCTTTGTAATATGCGTGAGACGGAAAATGTGGAACATTTTATCGGCACTTGTCCTATCCTTAGAGAGGTGCGATATCTCCACTTCCGTCGCATCACTTTAAACGAGTTTAAACTCCAAAGCATTTTAAATGGAGAAAATTGGCGCATCCTATCAGCATTTTTAGCAGAAGCCACCAAATATTGGCGACAAATTATAAACGAAGATTTTTAAGTTTTTTTTTTATACTCTGTACCGAAGGTACGTAGAGTACATTAAGTTTGTGCAAAAGTATGTAACAGGGAGAAGGAATCGTTTCCGACCCTATAAAGTATATATATTCTTGATCAGCATCAACAGCCGAGTCGATATAGCCATGTCCGTCTGTCCGTCTGTCTGTCTGTCCGTCTGTCCGTCCGTATGAACGAAGAGATCTCAGAGATGGTAAGAGATAGAGGTTTGACATGTATGGGGCATATATTTCTTATACTTGCAGGCAGATCAAGTTTATTTTGAATTTTTGCTACGCCCCCTCCCGCCCCCGCAATTTGGAAAAAACGTCATATCTCCTACAGTTTTGAAGATAGATCGTTCGTACCTTCTAGAGATACCTTGCAAACAAAATTATTTATCGATTTGCTGAAGGAATGATAAAGATCGGATGAACGATATTCAAGCTATGAGCAAAAAACGGCCAGTAAACACCCACCACCCACCCACCCATCACCACAGCATTCTATTGAACGGCAATCTTAGCGAGAGAGAGAGAGTGAAACTTAGAGATGAGCGCGTATAGCTCGTGAGAAAATGCGAGCTGCGACGTTAAGGGTACAGAGTATGTTATAGTCGGGCTTGACCGACTTTCTTTCTTGTTTTCAAATAGTTCCGAGTGCTTGACTTTCAAATGTTTGATGAAATTGGAAGTCATATTAGCAGCGTGCAGTAAAAAGAAGACTCTGTTCAGCTTGATAGTTTAAAAACTGAGGAACTAGTTTGCGTAGAAACTGGCAGACGGACGGACAAAGCTCAATCTTTCATCTCAGTTTACTGTTAACATCTCAGTCGACTTTCCCGACTACAAAATACCCTGTTCAATTGAGACACACATACAAACATACACAAACGCATACACACATACGAGCGTGGAACATAATGTATGACGAGGTGCTAAGAGTGCAACTACCGCAGAGTTGCAAGTTGATTGGGTTTGCTGATGACCTGGCGCTGGTAGTTGTAGCTGGCAGGCGGCTGCAAATGCGGCAATAAAACGAGTGGCCAGATGGATGAAGGAAGCCCACCTAGAACTTGCTGCTCAAAAAACGGAGGCCGTGCTCATCACAAGCAGGAAGAAGATAGAATTCACGAACATAATGGTGGATAATGCTTTAGTGAAATCGAAGGAGTGCATAAAGTATTTGGGAGTGATGCTGGACAACAGGCTTAGCTTAGAATATGTAAGCCAAAAAGCTTCGAAAGTGCAGACAGCCCTTTCGTGGATGCTACCCAAACATAGGAGAACCCAGAGCTGGAAGACGACTACTACTGGCCAGAGTAGTTACCTCAGTCTTGCTTTATGCCGCACCAATATGGGCGTCTCCTGAAGAAGTTTGCAACACCGTACCGGCTAAGCGCTCTCCGAGTTATATCCGAATTCCGAACGGTCTCCGATGACGCAGCCTTAGTTCTTGCCAGCATGATGCCTGTAGATATACTGGCAAACAAAATGAAGGAGATTTACGCAGAGCGAGCAGTGATGGAAAGATCGGTGACGACTGATGCCATACGACACTCTGAAAGAGTTGTTTCGATGGCTACATGGCAGGCGCGCTGGAATATGGCCACCAAGGCAAGGTGGACCCACCGGATGATTGGGTAGGGAGAAGCAGGGGGGAATTAAACTTCCAACTAACTCAGTTTTTCACCAGACATGTAGGATATAGAGAGTACCTACACAGGTTCAAGCACGAAGAGACTCCGGAATGTCCGACCTGACCAACTCAGAATGAGAATCCGCACCACGTAATGTACCAGTGTGTAAAGTACAGGACCAGGCAAGAGCTCGTACCACCCATCGAGGACCTTATCAGCTACATGGTAGAGTCAGAAGCAAACTGGAAAACCATATAACCAGATCGTTATAGACATCCAGAGGGATCTGAGAGGATGTGAACCTAATAGTGCCTAAATAGGCATCCCCGCGAAGTAATACTTAACGGTGATCCTGCGGGGAATGAGGTGTGCAGTTATGAGGGGGTGTATTTAGAACGTAGGCACCAACGTTGGTTGGTGAATCGTGCATGCTGCTGGTACGGGCCAGCAGTATCTTTAGAAGATTTTCATCCCCCCAAAAAAAAAAAAACCCACGAGCGCACACAAACACACACACGCGCGCTCACACGCGGCCTGTGCAGGCAGCGCTGCCTGCATGAAGTGGCTGCCTCCCCCCCGCAGTTTGCAAAGCATAGTGATCCATTTAAATCTTTTTTTTATTCTATTTAGTTTCCAAACTCCTTAATCCTCAACTCACCTGTTATGCAATAACTTTAATGTACTGCCCAGATTCCAATTGGACACATTGTAGCCACTATTTGTCACATTCCAGCCGCCAAGTTGCAATAACAGTTCAGTCATTGGTTTGGCTCCCAATTTCTCCATATGCTCATCCACATCCACACACGACTCGTAATACACTTTGGCCTTGATCTCCGCCTCGGATTTGAAACTTTTGGTAGGCTTCTCCAAAACATTGCGTATGATCAGCTGATTCATTTGCTCCAGTTTACCAAAAGTGCCCCAAGTGGCTTTACCCTCCGGTATGGGATTGTTCTTAATCCATTGATTGCTAATAAACAAAAAAGGGGTAAACAAAATTGTTGCCTCAACTTTAAGCAACTCTCTACTTACCAGGCATAGCCATAGAAGTCATCACATGGATCAATACTGGCATCAATGGATTTGAGAATTTCACTTGAGGCAAATATGCAATGCTCATTGAGGCAGGGCAACTCATTGCCAGAGGGACAATCTGCATTAGAAACAAACAAAAATTACAATGGAATTCAAAACGAAAACTAAAGCTCGACTCACCCTTCTGGTGTGGTTGGACGTGTAGTACATGTTTGGTCTTATCGTTCGCCCCATTCGAGAATAGTAGAATCAGCAGGGTGAATATGGTAATGGCCATGACAAAGGTGGTAATAAGCAGCCATTTTTCGGTTTTGTTCCTTGAACGCCAATTCCAGGTGGCCTAAATGAAACACAAAAGATGTCTCCACTGACACTGGCACGTGTATGCACCGCTCTCGCACTTACCCGCGCCGTATGGTAACGTATCTGCATGCCCGTATGCCCCGTCGCCTCATTCAGCTGTATGCCACCAATTGAACTCGAATCATCTTCCGTGAATTCGGTCTGTTTGTAGCGTGTCATCTGTAAAGATGCGTTCAATGTCAGAGTTGATATTGTGTGTAAGTGGGGGGGGGGATCTCAAATTGCGGCCGCCCCCATTGTTGTGTGGAATCACAAAGAAGGCAGAGTATACAAAAAAAAAGCTCTTTAAGTGGGGGAGTGGAGAAGTGGAGGGCCTACGCCTTGACTTTTGTTTATCGCTGACATCGTGCTTTTCTTTCCCTCTCTCTCTCTGTGGATTTTCACAGATTTTTGTCTGGTTTTGTTGAGACAACATTGTGTTCTCATTTAACCCTCTGCTGATCTTCAGCTGGCTGATTCATTTGCATTTGAATGGTCATAAATAAGGCTAAGTGTGTTGATGTCGGAGCGTGTTTTCTTTTTTGAGCATATATTACTTGGAACAGATACTTGACTTTGTTTACGGTGAGATGAAATTTAAGTAATCTACAACAACAACTGCCAGACAAATGCACATTTGCTAAGAAATTGAATTGAAACTGAATTGGCTTATTTATTTAAAAGTTGATCATTTTACACCGAGTTTCTTTTAAATAATCAGACTTTTTTTATACTGTGAACCCAAATTTGGAAACCCCAATCAATGAGACCAGTCGAACCAGTTCCAAATATATGCCAAAATTTGTAAGCTAGTGTATGGCGATTCCTTTGGTATCTGTTCGTTAAACAGAGTTGTTTTGGAAATGCCTAAAGTTTTTTGTATAAACTCTTACATTTCTAACCAAACTGAAATGTTTTTATTCGGCGTAAGTTCGGAATGCAAAACTGAATCCCGACAAACTAAAAAAATTTTGTTTCCTTTTTATACCATTATACCATTTTTATACCAGATCCTAGTTGCGTGCTTAAAGAGTGTTGTATTTCTTTATGCAATCCTTTGCTTAAGCTTTTTAATCTTTCGCTAGAATCTACTGTGTTTCCGAATCTTTGGAAAGAATCTTATATCATTTCTCTTCATAAAAAGGGCGGAAAATTTGATATATCCAATTATAGGGGTAAAGCCAAGCTTTCCGCTATTCCAAAATTATTTGAACAGATTCTAACCACATCCTTACAGCTCTGTTGTAAATCGATTTTATCACCTTTCCAGCATGAACTTACAAAGCGTTCCTTCCTACGACGATGGATTCCTTTTAAAGAATCAAACTGATGTCATCTACACCGACTTCAGTAAAGCATTTGATTCTGTGAACCACGATCTTCTCCTCTTTAAGCTTGATCGTTTAGGATTCCCTTCCTCTTTTCTGCTTTAGATTTAGCCCTATTTAAAAGACAGAACTCAAAAAGTTCTGCTTCGCTCTAATACTTCTAAGCCTGTCTGTGTCACTTCTGGTGTAGCCACCTCGGCCCTTTGTTATACTCTGTACCGAAGGTACATAGAGTATATTAAGTTTGTGCAAAAGTATGTAACAGGGAGAAGGAATCGTTTCCGACCCTATAAAGTATATATATTCTTGATCAGCATCAACAGCCGATTCGATATAGCCATGTCCGTCTGTCCGTCTGTCCGTCCGTCCGTCTCTCCGTCCGTCCGTCCGTCCGTATGAACGAAGAGATCTCAGAGATGGTAAGAGATAGAGGTTTGACATGTATGGGGCATATATTTCTTATACTTCCAGGCAGATCAAGTTTATTTTCAATTTTTGCCACGCCCCCTCCCGCCCCCGCAATTTGGAAAAAACGTCATATCTCTTACAGTTTTGGAGATAGATCGTTCGTTCCTTCTAGAGATACCTTGTAAACAAAATTATTTATCGATTTGCTGAAGGAACGATAAAGATCGGATGAGCGATACTCAAGTTATGAGCAAAAACCCGCCAGTTAACACCACCCACCACTCCACCAATAACCTCAGCAACATACCCTAACCGTTCAACACAGGCAATCTTAGTGCGAGAGAGAAAGAGAGAGAGAGAGAGAAACTTAGCAAGCGCACCGCGTTGTGCGCGGGTTGTTAACTGGCCGTTTGACTCCTGAGCAAATGCGAGTGTAAGGGTACAGAGTATGTTATAGTCGGGCTTGACCGACTTTCTCACTTGTTATTAATGATCTCCCCACAATATTGTCTTACTCTCGGATACTTAAGTACGCCGATGATGTAAAACTTATTTTATCTTCAACGACCCGACGCATTCCATCAGACTGCAAGATGATTAAAACTCCTTGCAGGCCTGGTGCTTGATTAATCAATTACACCTTAATTGCTCCAAGTGCATGTTTATGACTTTCCATCGTTGCAAACCTTCGCTGGCTACCTATACGATTGGCCATGAACCCTTGGAACGAATATCTACAGTCGTTGATCTTGGAGTTCTTTTTGACCCAAAATTTAGTTTTAATCCTCATATCTCCTCTATTGTTAATAGGGCGAAATGTGTACTTGGATTCATTAAAAGTTGGTCGAAGGAATTTAATGATCCATAGTTCAAAAGCAATTCTTGCTTTTTGCCCTACGTGGCTTAAGTTGGAACCCTAACCTTCGTTTACCGACGTACTCCAGCAGACTTTTGCTTATTGACCTTCCTTCGTTAGCTAACCGAAGAACAGTCTTTTATTTTTCTTTACTTCATAAGCTAATTATCGCTGATGTAGACTCTTCTGATCTTTTAGGTCGCCATAACTTTTCCGTTCCTTCTAGGCCAACTAGAAACTATTTACCTTTTATCTTGTCTAGATGCACAACTGATTATGCCCAGCTTAATCGATTTCGGGTTTTATGTAAGAATTATAATGATCTCAATCACCTGCTTTCAACAGAACTCTCTCTCTCTTCTCTCTAAAAACGTCTCTCTATAATTATCTCCGGGGAAATCTTTGACCACTCCCAGCTGTGAGTAAGTGC
This sequence comes from Lordiphosa magnipectinata, assembly GCA_037044535.1. NCBI lineage: Eukaryota > Metazoa > Arthropoda > Insecta > Diptera > Drosophilidae > Lordiphosa > Lordiphosa magnipectinata. The sequence continues at coordinate 16,794 of JBAMBO010003942.1, forward strand.
ATAGCTTGCCGGACTGGCTAAAAAATCCTGCCCCATCGGGTCAGAGATTTTCCGGTTATTTAGTTTTAAGTTTTACGTATACATTTTTTATTTTTAAAGTTTACTTTTAGATAGTTTTCTCTCTTTCTCTCTATCTCTGATTTATTTTAATTTATTATATTATCTTATCTTAGTTGTTTCCTTTGTTCCTACATAACTATAGGTTTTGGCTTTTTCTCTCTCTCCCTTTATTATTAAAGTTTTTGTTAGCTCTAATAACGTCTCTGACTACAATCGGCTGTGAATAGGGGTAAAGCTGGCCGGACGGGCAAATAAAATTCCCCCACCATGTCGGAGTCGTTATTAGTTTATTTTGTAACTTTATTAGGTTTTCTTTGATAGGCTTAAGGAAGCCATTTTTTGGTAACTACTACTTTTAGCGTAGTACGGAGACGCTAACAATTTTGTCGGAGCGGCAATTGTTTGAGCCGCTCAGACATTGTAAAGTGACCAGGCAACAGACAGAAATCAGCTGTTGTGTGTACAAAAAATAGGCGGGCTAATTCAAATAAAATAAAAGAGTGTATAAAATTTAAAATGGAAGTCACTAGGGGAAATTCAGTTGTCTGTGCTAATGCCATTGTCTCTTTCATGGAAGCATTTTTTGTGGGGAGGTAGAAGCCTTGCCCTTTATTTTGGGCTGCGGGAGCAGAACTTAGCCACTTAGACATACTGCTATAACAACACAAAACGCATCTTCTTCTTCTTCTTTATTGGCCCGATGATGCATCACAACCGCTTGACGGTCTTGGCCTCTGCTATGAATGCGCTCGACTCGCTTCTGCATTGTACGAGGTGGCACCAGTTGTTCACACCAAGGTTGGAAATGTCTTTCCGCACTTGATCATCCCATCTTAGTGGTGGGCGACCCCTCCTGCCTTGTCAGCCGCCTTCGCTTTGTACGTCTTTTTTACTGGAGCTTCTTCATCCATCCGGATAACATGTCCTAACCAGCGCTTGACTAGACTGATGTCCTTATAGAGCTCATACAGTTCATGATTCATTCGAATGCGATATGCATCGCCAAATTTTAAAGGTCCATAGATCTTACGAAGGATTTTTTGCTCGAACACGCCAATCGCCTCCTCATCCGCTGTTGTCATTGTCCATGCTTCTGCGCCATATTGCAGGACTGGGATGATGAGCGACTTGTATAGGCTCTGCTCTTGAACTCTTTACTAAGCCCGTAGTAGCATCGGTTTCCAAGAGTAATTCTTCTTCGGATCTCCAGGCTGATGTTGTTGTCGCCGGTAATCACCGTCCCGAGATAGACAAAATCCTCTACAACCTCAAAGTTGTACTCCCCCATAGTAGCAAATTGCCCAAGACGCGTAGACATCTTATCCATGGATACTAGGTACTTCGTCTAGGTACTCGTTTACCGCTAAGCCCATCAGTTTAGACTGCTTCTAAATCTCTGAAAACGCCCTGCTTACCGCCCGTTCATTTTTGCCGATAATGTCAATATCATCGGCAAATGCTAGTAGCATTAGATCTATATAAAGAAATGAGCCCGATCTGTTTGCATTTTCATCTGTAGATTAAAGAAGTCACACGATAGGGTATCACCCTGCCTAAAACCTCTCTTGGTATCAAATGGTTCGGAGAGGTTCTTTCCTATTTTGACGGAGCTTCGAGTGCTTCTCAACGTCATCATGCAAAGTCGAACGTACTTTGCTGGTATACCAAAGGTAGACAGGGCGTCAAAGAACCTTGACCTTATCGGTGTGTCAAAGGCTGATTTATAATCAACAAAAAGATGGATGGTTTTGATATTTATCTCATAGGTCTTCTCCAGGGTTTGTCGTAATGTGAATATCTGGTCTGTGGTGGATTTACCAGGTCTGAAGCCACACTGATAAGGTCCGAGCAAAACGCATCTGGAGATTCAAATTGCTGGGCCGCACATTAAACCAGAGGCAATATTCATAGCCACAGCCAGCTTCATAAACTGGAGGCGGATCATACTCGCCGGGCGTATTAGATGAGGATAAACTAAGTGAATACGGAATTAAAGGACGGAAGCTACCACAGTAAGCCGAAGGAGCCACTACTATAACGGGGTTGGCCGTTGGCTGTAGGGCCGTTCCGTGGGCTGTGGAGACTGCGAAGGTTTAGACTCGGGTAGTATGCATACATTGGGCAAATGGCATGCCGGGAGAAGCATACAGAGAAGGATTCTCCGCCACAAGTGATGCAGCTGCGGGTATCGAAATGCTTTTTATTGGCCAAATTTCATCAAATTGGTTGCGACTCGCCCATTTTGATCAGCTCCACTTGTTTGTCCACCTTTCAGATGTCCAAATAAGTGTAGTTTTGTTTTTTGTTCTTCTTTGCTTTAATTTTTTAATTGTGTGCTCAATTTCCAAAGGTACCTCTGACAATTATCAAACAAGTTTCATAATTTCCTGTTTTCAAAAAAACGAGTTGGCAGGTCCATGCAATTGTCAGAGCGAATTGTTGGTTTCTCCGTACTTGCTCTGACTATGTGCTCTGACAATTTTCATGAGCGGATTTCCTAAGCTATGTAATTAGATAGGCTCCGACAAATTGGCCAGCGTCTCCGTACTACGCTTAACAAAAGATATGTATTTCGAATTAGCAAGTTTTAGCCGGCTCGAGGTCATATTATGCTTACACATAGCTTTAAACATAAACACACATCACCACAAAGAAGGCTGGCGTTGTCTTTTGCTGTCGGTTTTTGCACTTATGCTGACTTGGAATTCCCGAGCAGTCGTACCAATGCTGTCTGCAGATTTATAGTCAATGGGCAAATACTACTGAATATAGAACCTGGAGTTTCTTGAAACAACTGTATAGTCGAGCAGCCTCCTTTGTGGTGTAAAAATTACATGACCTCGAGCCGGCTAACACTTGCTAGTTTGATTATTAGAAAGTTCGTAAAATAAACAGTCACGATATGTATTTTATTTCATTCAGAAACTTATTGTGAAAACTTATTCATGAATTTTTAAGATGATTTACTTGCTTAGAAAACATATTATTATGTATAAAGCATAGAGATATAAAAAAGTACACTAATATCTAAAAGAATGCACTTAGTAAACCGTACTTTCAACAACCTTTTCAAGAACCACCCAGTTTTATCATCAGTGGACTTAGCTTAAGTACTTCTATTTATGTCGGAATGGTGAAAACTCTTTGGAAAACCCAAGACGAGTAAGCGACAAAGCTGACCAATCTCAAAGAAAGAGGCAAATCTGAGCCCATAGAAACACGCTTAATCTAACTTTCTAACAACGTCGCAGCTATGTTTCCAAACTCGCTCTGAATTATTCCATCACTCGACAAATTCCCATACATTTTACACGCTATTTCAGTCATTTATGATAAATTTAACAATCTGTTAATTTGAAACACTTTTCCAATGAATTTGATATATAAAGATTTGAAAACGGAATACTCAAAATTATTTTCGGGGTATATTCTGCCTAATTGACAGCTCAAGGGTTAAATTGTGGCTCATTTGTTAACAGTTTAGCACATTTTATGTCCACCATATTTTTGTTTTTTTTTTGGGGGGGGGGGGGGCCCTCTGGCTTATCAGCCCCAAAAAAACAAACACCGCACCGCACCTACCGTCCAACAATCGGTGAGCCACATTTTCAGCAAATATGATAATTAATAGCTTGTGCCGCCTATGGACCCGCTGCGGACTTCTTTACAACAAATTACTCTTTGGGTGTTTTTTTTGTGGATCGGGCGAAGGGCGAAAGGCAACAACAACGTAACGAAACGATAATAACGCGTCTACGATATTTCGTGTTCAGCCCATGACCGTTGAATGTGCACTGAACTGGCCGCTCTGGCTGAGCTAACCGTGCTCCGCAGGGAACGCTTCGCAACCAAGAGCTAAAGCTCCTGGGCCCCGGCATTGTTGTTGTCTCTCGCTCCCGCCATTGAATAGTTTTGCAGTGAAAACAAATTAATTGACTTGGGTTTTTTTGTGGGAGAGCCACATCCAATGGATACTTTATTCAATTAGCAACAAGAAAGCAGAGAAAACAAACGCTCAACAGATGCTTGCGTTATTTATTTTGCATTTTCCATGAGTTTATAGCCCATTTTGGTATTTTATATGTATGTTTGTGTGTATACACTTCAATTGTTCAATTATTTGTGTTTTGTCTTTTTGCATGGCAAAAGCCAACTATTCCATTAATCAATAATGCGAATTGGGGATAGTTTAAGGGCTTGTTTTTGTTGATGGTCCTTAGGCATGAGCTCATTGCGTTATATATGCTTAAGGAATATGAAAGGAAAGGTTCACATTTTGTATAATGTTAAGTGGGGAAATACTTGGACCAGCTAAGAGGCTCTTATCTATATTATAAACAGTTGAAGGCTAGGCAGTTTAGTTAAAGATTTTGTAAACAAGGCTGCTAGATTGGTTGTGATGAACCTTCTTTTAAAAGGGTTTGTTTACTGAAATACAATTTTCATGAACCCTTTCAACTTAGTTAAGATGTAAGCACATTACTACTGACAAAAGAGATAGATAGAGAGATATTTTGCTGTTGAAAGGTCACACTGGAACTTACGCTCAACCCAATCCTAAAAAGCTGGCGCTAAAAGATTGTTCATTTCACATGAACATGTTTACTTGTTCCTTTTTTCAAGATCAACTTACTTAAATTGCTCAGTTATTCAGTTGAATTTACGTTTTAGGGACTTTCACGGCAGCAAGTTGCCATGCGAAGAAAAGCTGAGCAAAAATCGCTAAGCAAGAGTAACTGAACAACACTCACTGCAAAAGAGTCGCTGTACAAGAGTCACTAAGCAAGAGACTCTGAGCAAAAGTCGCTGAAAAAGAGTCACTGAACAAGATTCAGTGATCGGAGTCCATGAACCAGAGTCACTGAACAAGAATCACTAAGGAAAAGTAGCAGAGCAAGAGTGACTGAACATGAGTCTCGCAGTAAGAGTCACTGAACAAGAATAACTGAGCACGAGTCACTGATCAGGAAACACTAAGCAAGCATCACTAAAAAAAAAACTGCTAAACAAGTGTCTCTGTATATGAGTCACTGAACAAGAGTTATTGAACCAGATTAACTGATCAGGAGTCAGTGAACAAGAATCACTTCAGAAGAGTTGCAGAAAAGAAGTCTCTGTACAACAGTCACTGAACAAAAGTAACTGAGCACCAGTCACTACACAAGAGTCACTGAGCCTGAGTCTCTGAGCTAAGTCACTGAGTCTCTGAGCAAGAGTCACTGCACAGGATTTACTGATCAGGAGTCACTGAACAAGAATCACTAAAGAAGAATCGCTTAAAAAGAGTCTCTGTACAAGTCACTAAACAAGAGCCACTGAACAAAAGCAACAGAATAAGAGTCACTGAACAAGAGCACCAGAGTAAGAGTCACTGAACAAGATTCAGCGATAAGGAGCCACTGAACAAGAGTAACTGAGCAAGTGTCACTACACAAGAGTCACCGAACATGAGTCTCTGAACAAGAGTCACTTAACAAGATTCACTGATGACGAGTCACTGAACAAGAATCACTACGGAAGGAATCTCTGTAAAAGAGTCACTGAACAAGAGTCTCTGAACAAGAGTCTCTGAACAAGAGTCACTTAACAAGATTCACTGATGACGAGTCACTGAACAAGCATCACTTCGGAAGGAATCTCTGTAAAAGAGTAACTGAACAAGAGTCTCTGAACAAGAGCACCAGAGTAAGAGTCACTGAACAAGATTCAGCGATAAGGAGCCACTGAACAAGAGTAACTGAGCAAGTGTCACTACACAAGAGTCACCGAACATGAGTCTCTGAACAAGAGTCACTTAACAAGATTCACTGATGACGAGTCACTGAACAAGAATCACTACGGAAGGAATCTCTGTAAAAGAGTCACTGAACAAGAGTCTCTGAACAATAGTCTCTGAACAAGAGTCTCTGAACAAGAGTCACTTAACAAGATTCACTGATGACGAGTCACTGAACAAGCATCACTACAAAAGAGTCGCTAAGAGGAGTCTCTTTACAAGAGTAACTGAACCAAAGTAACTAAACAAGAGTCCAAAAACAAGTGTATCTGTACAAGTCACTGAACAAGAGCCACTTAACAAGAGCAAAAGAGCAAGAGTCACTGAAGAAGATTCACTGATCAGGTGTCACTGAGCAAGAATCACTTAGCAAGAGTAAGGCTGACTTCACACTGTTCGACACATGAGACATGATAGTCTAGTAATCCTGCTTTTTGTTAACTTTTTAATTTGAATAGCTTGTTAAATTCAAAGAATTTCATGGGCAGTCCTACTAGTCCTACTAGATTATTATGTCTCATGTATTAAACAGCGTAAAGGCAGCCTAACAGAGCAAGAGTCACTGAACATGAGCTTAGGAGTAAGAGTCACGGAGCAAGTGTTACTGAGCAAGAGTCGATAATCAAGAGTCACTAAACAAGAATCACTAAGCAAGTGTCTCTGTATAAGAGTCACTTAGCCAGAATCACTGAACAAAATTCACTGATCGGGAGTCACTGCACAATAGTCACTGAGCAAGAGATCCGTGCAAGAGTCTCTGAGCAAAAGTCTCTTGTGGGCTGCATTGCTCTGATTCTACTTTCAATTTCCCTTGTAATTACAGCTTGTATTTCCGCTAAACTGATAAAATGGTGAATCAGCTCAAGTTGCATCGAACTTTTTGGGACTTCCTCGGCTGCAAGTGGCTCAAACAAAACATCAATAAGCAAGAGAAACTGAACAAGAGTCACTTAACAAGAGTCTCTGTTCAAGAGTACGTGAAAAACAGTCACTTAACAAGAATCATTGAACAAGAGTAACTAATAAGGGCACTAAACAAGATTCACCGAGCTGAAGTCACTGAATCAGATTCTGTGAGCACAATTTTCTGAGCAAAAATCCCTGAACACGAGTCACTGAACAAGAGTCGCTGGAAAAGAGTCACTTAGCAAGAATTACTGAACAAGATTAACTTATCAAGAGTCACTGAACAAGAGATCCGTGCAAGAGACTCTCAACAAAAGTCAGGTAATTACAGCTTGTATATCCGCTAAACACATAAAATGGTGAACTTGCTTTAGTTGCTTTGACCTTTTTGAGACTTCCTCGGCTGCAAGTTGCTCAAACAAAACATCAATAAGCAAGAGAAACTGAACAAGAGTCACTTAACAAGAGTCTCTGTTCAAGAGTAACTGAACAACAATCACTTAACGAGAATCATTGAACAAGAGTAACTAAAATATATTAAACAATTTAAATAACAAGTAACTGAACAAGACTCAGTAAGCTGAAGGCACTGAATCAGATTCACTGAACAAAAGTTTTTGAGCAAGAATCGCTGAACAAGAGTCACTGTACAAAAGTCACTGAACCAAAACAGTGCACAAGAGTCACTATGCAAGAGTCACTGAACAAGATTCACTGATTACACTGTGCAACACTAAAAAGTTGATAGAGTCGAGATCAAACAATTCTGAAAGGGTATGATGGTAGTGCAAAACCCTTCGCTGGGTTTGGCCTGGTTAGCTGCCATTTTCTTTTTATTGCATTTTGAAGTTTTCAGCTTCTGATTGGGATTCGCAATTACATATCTCGTGAACTATTTGGAATTTCGCTTTGACGTCTTACAGAAAGTCGTTGCTCTTGGCTAAGCTTACAAACCATTCTTAAGTAGCAAGTCAAAAAAGTCACATCTTTATACTCAAAATTACAAAAATGTTTTAAAATCATCATGTTTTCCCCTCATTTTGTACCATTTTCAACTTTGTCTTGAAAACTGTTACGAATTTGACTAAGCAATGCAGTACGTAGCTTGCACTTAAATGAACAAACGATTGGAACATATCAACTTCATTCGATTGGTCCTTCGTATAGATACGAGCCCTTGAGCATGTAGAATTGGAACCCAAACTCGAAAAATGGGAATTTTTTGGTACCAATTGGCTGATACAGTCAAAGATTTCGATTGTTTTGTATTAAATCGAGAATATAGTAAAAAAATATAACTTAAAAACTGTAACTTAAAACTGTAATAAAAATGTTCGATTCTTCGAGTTTTTACGACAGTTGTACGTGCTTATGGGCCTATAACTATATGAAAGAGTAACTAAATAAAGTTGGTTCGTTCTTACGGCTTGTTTATTTTGGTCTAAGCTACAACTTTGTTCTGAATTACTTGGCCAAATCTGAAACGGGTTTCAAGATGAAGTTAAAAAACTGTAGAAAAGTGGTCAAAACTTGGATTTTTTGGCCAACTTTTGTAGTTTTGAGTATGAAGATGTCATTTTTTTGATTTGCTACAAAGAAATGTTTTCTAGGCCAAGCCAAGAGCAAAAACTTTGTTGAAGATTTTAAAGCGAAATTCAAAATAGTTTACGAGATATGGAATCGTTAGTCCTACTCTGAAGCTGAAAATCTTAAAGTGCAATAAAAAGAAAACGGCAGCTAATCAGACTAAACCCAGTCAGGGTTTTTATACTACCATCATACCCTTTCAGAATTTTTTGGTCTCGACGGTATCAACTTTTATGAGTTCAAAAATGTGTCACAGTGTTAGTAGTCACTGAACAAGAATCACTACAGAAAAGTCACTAAAAATGAGTCTCTGTGTAACAGTCACTGAACCAGAGTCACTGTACTAGAATCTATAAGCAAGTGTCTCTGTACAAGTCACTGAACAAGAACCACTAAACTAGATTAATAGAGCAAGAGTCACTGAACATGAGTCACTGAACAAGAGTCACTGAACAAGAGTCTCTCAGCAAGAGTTAGTAAGCAACGTCAGGGCACAAAAGTCACTGAACAAGATTCGCTGAAACAGAGTAAATGAACATAAATCACTGAACAAGAGTCGCTAAATAAGAGTCACTGAAAAAGAGGCTCTAAGCAAGGGCCACTGAACAAGAGATACTAAGCAGGAGTCACTGAGCAGGATTCACTGAAGCAGAGTCACTAAACAAAGCCACTCAGCAAAAGTTGCTGAACAAAGTCACGAAACAAAATCACTGCACGGGAGTCACTGAGCATGAGTTATTGAACCAAAGTCGCTGGAAATTTTAGTTTACTCAAAAACAACCTAACCCTAATGCATACATATGTTCAGAGACGATTTCCCCAGTCCCAGTTACCTAAGTTGAAGCAAAATGTCCATAGCCTCTGCAAGAAAATGAAAATCACATTTGAAAACATATTTCTATAAATTTTTTTTATCAGATGGAGATTCAATGCCAAGATGAAAAGATAGCAAAGGGGTTAGTCCTTTTTATTTCAAATGTATTCATTCTTCGAAGTACAAAAAAAAAAATATTCTTTTACAATTTTCCTACCTTTGGGCCAATTTATCTTCTACAAAGAGCTATCTTTCACATAAACTAACAACTTACAAAGTTAATTGTAAGTTTATCTGACACATAGCAGAGAAATCGGCCATTATTAACAAGCGACAACAAATTCTTAGAAAAACTAAACCAGTCCCGTAAATTCTCAGAAATATTGTATGAACGCCCACTTTATAAATTAGATAAAAAGGAACAGATATTTCTTTTAATCACAATACAAATTTCAGGAACACAGTCTAAGTCCAATTAACGAAGTCACAATTAAATAGAATAACTGAATAATTAAGGACTGTCGCTTTAAATTTAAAATAAATGTATCTAGCTACTCTTGCACTAAGTCTAAGTGTATATAAATGATCTGCGTTGGTCTAGTGGGAGGGGTATGCCCAACGCATCTCAAGTGGTTCCCATGGCTGGGCCTATTCATCAGTAATGTCACTTGCACACTGATCCTTGTCACTGAAGCTACATAAAGGTATATTTTATGCTATTACAAAGAGACATGTTTATGGGTTAGGTTGTGTCTTGTGAATATGATATTTAACACAAGCTTGAACAGAACCATGAAGTTAATTTTTAAAATGAGCATTAGTTAGTTCTTACCTTGATTTTAACTACTTATGCCTACCCTTTGGTACAACCCATGCACGTACTACTGTAGCCAAGTATATACTTATTTACTTTGTATGCGCTTACAATATTTAATCGCTATCATCATCATCGTCATCATCATCACCATCGACCGACGCGTAGAAAAACTGTTGCGCAGTTTAGTCTTTCCTACGTTTCCCCAAACACATTCTACTGCCTGGCTGCCATATCTTATTGCCCCTCTCTCTGATACATATCATGCCATAACAATGTTCACCAATAATGTAAACACACACAGTCAGGCAGACACACACACAGACTATTGCGATTGTCCAATGTAAACACAAAATTAAATGGAATTTGCTTTACCCAGGACTATTGGACAGCAAGTCCGTTAAAATGACACTTGAAATGAGATGAGAATGGGTCAGGCTAACTGCAGCTGTAGTGTACAGATTTTTAAGAATTTTTTTTAGTGCAATTATTCGAACACTTGACAGAAGAACATGTCAAACAACAAAGTGCTTAGCTATTGCATTTGAGTCACAATTTCTACTATTGAAAGTTGGTTTACCTAATTCTTTAAGATTTAAAACATTATTGTACAGGTACAAAAAAGTTTTAAAGGATTTTTTCTCATGTTTGACGCTTTATTGTGAAAAATTTTGTTTCGAATTCATTTTTCAAAGTATTGTCCATTGCTAGCCACTACTTTTTCCCATCATTCTGGTAATTTTCGGATACCAACTTGAATAAAAACGAAGCGTATTTTGATGATATCCACGAATCGATACAATTTTGGAGTTTTCGGAGTTGAAGAAGTGCTGAACTTCAACAGCATGAGTCATCGACGAAAGCAAATAGTAGACGAAAGGGGCAATGTCTGGGTTAGAACAACCCATTTCAGCGTTTCAAGGTATGTTTTGACCGGCTGCACAACAAGTGGGCGAGCATTGTCATGTTGCATAATCCCACCAAGCATTTGGAAGATCATTTTTACAAAATTCACCTGAAAGAGTCGTTTTCGAGACCTTTTGATGATTAAAAAAAGATTAATTTCATGTGCGATTTAAAGAAGACTCGAAAATGACTCATGCATATGTTCAAAAGGTGAGCAATCGCCAATTGATCCTGCTGGGGTTTGAAATGTGATTGTTTACTATACGCTGTTGCTATGCAGTAATATTTTGCCCCGCTGGACGATGGAAAACTGCTTGTTATTTCTTTGTTCTGATTCTAATGGTACTTCTTTTTACAAGTTTTAATGCAGATATCAAATTCTGCATTTTTGTTCATTCTTATCAGTTGTATGGTGATGTGAAGGTCAGCCAGGAGCTCAACAGTAACAAACCAGAAACATGAATTCAACCATTGTGACTGGAGAAATATATACAATTTCACATAGAGCATAGAGCAAATAAACATAGAGCTTCTGTTCGATAAATGCGTTGCACTAAAAAGTAAAATTATTCAGCCAACACAAAATTCGTGGTTCAGCCCCAACATTAAATATCAATTTAAGTTGCGAGACGCTGCATATAAAAGATGGAAACGCTACAAAACGGACTATCTACTTGAGGAGTTTAAGTCTCTACGAACAAAAGTTACAAAAGCGATATGCTCTGCCAAATGTGAATATATCAAGACTAAGATTTGTAATGCCAGAACAACAAATCAGACTTGGAGAGAATTAAAAAGCTTTGGTGTAGGGAAGGCAAAGCCTCAATTAAAATCAAACTTGGATGTCGAGTAACTCAATGCAAAATTTGTAAATTTGAATTCACCTGCAGCAACCCAAAACTTGTACCTGAATGCTTTACCCCTATGTGATAGTAGTTTTTGTTTTGAGTGTGTAAATTCATGTGATGTTCTTGGGAAGGCGGAAGGCTTAGACAAAGTTAATTCAAAATTCTTGAAAATAATACTTCCCATGCTTCTTGATCATTTTGACGACTTTCACAACCTCTGTATTTCCTGATTCTTGGAAAGTTGCTTAAATTATACCCATTCCAAAAGATAAAAACGAGTTCAGACCAAACTCCATTCTTCCTTTTTTGGCAAAAGTATTTGAACAACTAATGGCCAAACAGATTCAGACATTTCTCTCAACCAATTCTTTGTTAAGCCAACTACAAACTGGTTATCAAAAGTTCAGAAGCTGCACGACACCGAACTCAGACGGACAATAAAAATGTTAAATTATTAGCCTTACTGGATTTCAGCAAGGCATTTGATACAGTTGACCACAAAATCTTAAGTACCAAGCTTAAAAATCTCTACAATTTTTCCTCAATTGCAATGCGTCTAATTAAGTCCTATTTGTGGGACAGAAACCAAGCAGTGGTCTCGGGTTTCTTACGTCTGACTCGCGGTGTTCCTCAAGGTTCAGTCCTTGGGCCCTTACTCTTCTCTGTGTATATCAACGACCTTTCTGACTGTCTGATAGGCTGTGATGTCCATTTGTATGCCGATGATGTACAACTTTATGTAAGTCGACCGTTACGTGAAATACATGAGTTTGTTAAAATCTGTAATAGGTACCTTGTGGAAATTGGCGAATGGGCTAAAGCCCATTCCTAAAAAGTCGAAATGTTTGGTAATTTACAAGAAGGCTTTTAATGTTTGTGATCTGCCTAAGCTTACAATAAACAATGTTCCATTGGAATACCACTAACCTGGGAATCCAACCTAATAATACCTTAATGTGGAGCGACCACATTACGAAAATGTCCGGGAAAACATTCGGGTTAGTTAGGCAGCTGTCGCCTACTCAAAAACTCATTCCTCTTCATCTAAGGCTTTTGGTCGCCAAAACATGTCTCATCCCGACTCTATTCCCAAAAGATGCTAGGACCATTTTAGGGACACCTTGTTCTGTTGTCCATTACGTCCATTACGGACTGAAAAACGTATTAACAGATTTCTTAGTTATAAATGATTGGAAGTTACCTAATTTGGTATTAGACTTTGGTATTGATGGCCTTCCGTCACTTAAAAGCAGCTCTAAACAAGTTTGGCCAATACTGGCCAGTGTTGTAGATTCAAGCTAAGGAACTTCAAAGTCAAATTGCGCAATTGATTTCTTAAAATATTTCATTTCAGAATTGAGCATTGTTATGCAAGAACTTTTTCCGTATCATTCTGCGCTGTTTTGTAATGGATGCACCGGCAGAGTTATTTATTTTGGGAACTAAGGGGCATAGTGGATACTTTTCTTTGTGGACGGTGTACACAACAAGGACAAATGGTTAAACATCGTCTTATTTTTCCACCAACATTCGAGCTTACGGTAAGAAACAATGATTCCTTTAGAAATCGCTCTCAACCCGACCACCATTTAAAAGTATATTCTCCATTAGAAATGCTTAACATAGACATTGTATCACAGTGCTCTTTAGATTATATGCACGTTGTGTGCTTAGGCATAATGCGGACATTGTTAAAAGCATGGATTAAGAAAAGAGGTGAAGATTTTTCTTTAGTTTTGTGGAAAATCAAATCCATTTCAAGAGAGTTGCATTTTAATAGAAATAACATCACCAGCGAGTTTAAAAAGGAAACCTCGAAGCTTGAAAGTTCTTGATAGATGGTAGGCAACAGAGCTAAGACAATTCTTGCTTTATACCGAACCTTTTATATTAAAAAAAGTTATTAGCTCAGAAAGATATGCTCATTTCTTAAAACTATCTTTGGCTATAGTACACCTCGCCCAATTGGTTCCACCAAATACAGAGCCTGACCTTGCCACCGTGAATATTCGGCTTTGGCGTCGATCTTGGCGCATGATTTTTAGCGCTTAGATCATGTTTCCCGTAAGCTTCTTGCAGCATGCGTTGGCCTTTAGCTGCATTTTTCTACAAATGAAAACCGAAAAGTAAACTTTGCCGCAAATTGTGTGTTTGTTTTCACAAAAGTTGACATATTGGAAGCACACAAAAACTATGTTGTTTACACTTCAGCGAAACGACACCTACTGAAAAAGAAAGCATAATGATGAGGTTTAAAAATGAAATTGATTGCAACATTGTCCAATTTGTGACACCATCTCTTAAAAATCCTTTAATACTTTTTTGTACAGGTAATATTACACTTTGAGAGAAGATTACTCGTATCTTATAATGATTATAGCATTAAGGTTCTTTCTATTCTGATGGAAATACAATTTAGGGCCGATTTCACATCTTCTTCCTAGAGCTATCTGTCACATAAAGTAACAAATAACCGTATAAAATCTATGACTATCTGACACATAGTAGCTATCTGGGAGAACAGAAATCGGCCCTAAGTGTTTTGTAATGAGCACTTTTATATTTCGAACAAAAAAGAAAGTCAGTCAAGCCCGACTATAACATACTCTGCACCCTTAATGTCGCAGCTCGAATTTGGTAACGAGTCAAACGGCCAGTTAACACACAACGCACAACGCAGTGCGCTCTCTAAGTCTCTCTCTCTCTCTCACTAAGATTGCTTCTGCTGAACGCAATGCTTAGGTTATGGGTGGGGTGGGTGGGGGTTGTGAACTGACCGTTTTTTTTGCTCATAACTTGAGTATCGTTCATCCGATCTTTATCATTTCTTCAGCAAATCGATAAATAATTTTGAGTACTAGATATCTCTAGAAAGTACGAACCATCTATCATCAAAACTGTTGGAGATATGACGTTTTTTCCAAATTGCGGGGGCGTGAGGGGGCGTGGCAAAAATTGAAAATAAACTTGATCTGCCTGCAAGTATAAGAAATATATGCCCCATACATGTCAAACCTCTATCTCTTACCATCTCTGAGATCTCTTCGTTCATACGGACGGACAGACAGACAGACGGACAGACGGACATGGCTATATCGACTCGGCTGTTGATGCTGATCAAGAATATATATACTTTATAGGGTCGAATGATTCCTTCTCCCTGTTACATACTTTTGCACAAACTTAATATACTCTATGTACCTTCGGTACAGAGTATAATTAGGGGAAGAAGACGCAGAAGTTACAACTTCGCCACTTGAACTTTTTGCAAGTACGGAGATAAGAATTTGAATGTCAACCTTAACAGTCAATGTTACGCTTAACAGCACATTTGTGGGGACTATGTAAATTGGCTGTGGGCCTTATTGTGCTTTGAGCAGCTGACGCAGCATTGAGTATGCACCTTGTTAAGTCACTCTGCTTTTACCTGCATCGATCAGATGGAGTGCTTTTAGTTAGTGATTGAACCATGACAGAAAAGCAAAAACGAAAGAGTCGTTTGGATATGTTTTCGGAATAAAAGTCAATATGTTTAAAGGAATAAAGAAAAAATTTCTTTAATTTTGGAGTTGAAAGAGCGCTCGAGTGAATAGCGAGTATCCACCCCCTGGGCGGCCATCGGGTCACTGGGCTTGCGCAGCGGGGAAAATCAATCAAAATCAAATCAATAAAATATAATATATATAATAAAACTATCTAAGTACTAGGTGGACAACCACATAGTGGAGGCATTTACAATGGACATTGTAGTATGTAAATTTGGCTAGTTGGTAGGCTAGTAAATTTCTGACGGATAATATTTGAAAAATTATAAAAAGTAAATTTCTTGAGTTTTTATGATGACATCTGGGTAGACAACCTTTCCTTTGTGGATGGACTGCGGAATCGGCTACCAAGCCGGGTTCTCGCTGCGTCTGCTGGGCAGTATTCAGCGCCCGCACTGGGGCCGAGGCGAAGCCGATGGCCGGCAGGTGGATGGGGGCCGTGTTGTGCCGCAGCTGGTGTTGATTTGATGTCGCCTTAGGTGGTGGTAGCATACAGTTGTTGTAGCTGCTGCTGCATTCTGGGCAGGCCCAATTGGGGGAAATGGGATCTTTCCCACCCCAAGCATTCGGACTCAAATTTTGTGAACAAGACTTTGGGGAAAATCATCTTGGCATCAAATCAAAATACAGTTGATGGAGCAGTGTGACCCGCCGCCAGTTAAACTAAAAATATCACAAACTTACATTTTCGGCGTTTTTTTTTTTTTTTTTTAATTCTGGTCACACTACTCTTACGTTCCACAGTAACGAAACATAAGACGAAGTTAACTAAGTTACGAACGTCGGATGTCCGTATTGGTTTTTGGGTATGGGACATTCTTTTATAAAACGAACAGTTAAAAAACTCACCATTTTGGATTTCAATAAAAAAAAAATCCGAAATTAGATCTCGACATGCCCACCAAAACGTAATTTGCGGTTTTGCAAAAAAAAATTTTTGTTAATTTTATAAACAATTTCAAAAATCGTCAAAAACGGAAAAATGAAAAAAAAAAGGGTTTTTTAAAAACTGGATATCTCAGGTTTGGTTTATCGGACTGGTCTCGTGTTGATCTTGCTGAATAGTACTTTAATGTAACTTTTCTTTAAATTATTTAATAATATTAAGTAATTGTTGCTAAATTTTATATATAATTTTTTCTCAGTATTAACCACCATGATATAGCTTCTAAGGATGTACAATTTATTGCCCTAAATACAACTTAAATTACGGTGCATTCAAAATGTGATGGAGATGGAGACTTTTATAGCTTAAAAGATATTCATTTTTGAAGTTATAAACAAATAAAAAAGTTCTCTCAATGGTATATAAATCGGCAAAGGTAATCTTTCAAAAGAAGAAAACTAACAGGGGAGTAGAAATACCAACAACGATATAACTTGCTGCTGTGTTCTTTCTTTTTTCTGTAATTGCCTATTTCCACTGGCTTCATTTCTTATCATTTTCATTTCTAAAAATGATGCTATTTGCATTGACAAATCGTCATCATTTTGATATTCGCAATGCCACGTTGACAAAAACATCAGAATGGTTTGATTTAAACAACAGGCGCCACATTCAAACTCACGGGGAGTTTTTGCAATATTTACCCAAAAAAAGACATACCCGGCAGAAAAGCAATTACCCTGGGCGAACGCATTGTTCTCGCCCTGAACTATCAGCAGAAAGCTAAATACACACAACTTTTTTTGACTAATTTATATTTTAAACAAAACTGCGCCTACTTTTTGAATTTAAATCAACAGTTTATTGGTGATGACACTTTCTATTTCCAGCGAGTAGCGAGTACTTTTTAAAAAAATACCAAATTCCTTCGTGGCGAATGCCATCATTTTTGAGAAATGAAAGAAATGAAGGGCAAAATGCAACAACAATTTGTATGGAAGAAATGATATCATTTTCTTCATTTCTTGTCATTTCAAGAAATGAACCTTCATTTCTTTGGTGGAAATAGGCTATAAGTCTTGGTTATTGTGCTGTTCTTTAGTCGCCAGTCACTGTCTCCGTTAAGTCACTGTTTGGTGCCTGTTAAGTCACTATTTAGTCACTGTTAAGCCAGTGATCAGTTCAGTTACTGTTTAGTCACTGTTTGGTGACTTCATAGTCACTGTTTAGTCACTGTCTAGTCACTGTGTAGTCACTGTGTAGTCACTGTTTAGTCACTGTTAAGCCAGTGATCAGTTCAGTTACTGTTTAGTCACTGTTTGGTCACTTTATAGTCACTGTTTAGTCACTGTCTAGTCACTGTGTAGTCACTGTTAAGCCAGTGATCAGTTCAGTTACTGTTTAGTCACTGTTTGGTCACTTTATAGTCACTGTTTAGTCACTGTCTAGTCACTGTCTAGTCACTGTGTAGTCACTGTTAAGCCAGTGATTTGTTCAGTTACTGTTTAGTCACTGTTTGGTCACTTTATAGTCACTGTTTAGTCACTGTCTAGTCACTGTGTAATCACTGTTAAGCCAGTGATCAGTTTAGTTACTGTTTAGTCACTGTTTGGTCACTGTTTGGTCACTTTATAGTCACTGTTTAGTCACTGTTAAGTCACTGTCTAGTCACTGTCAGGCCACTGTTGAGTCACTGCATTGTCACTGTTTAGCCACTGTTGAGTCACTGTTTGGTCACTGTTTAGACACTATTTAAACACTGTTGAGTCACTGCTAAGTCACTGTTTAGTCACTGTCTAGTCACTGTCTAGCCACTGTTGAGTCACTGCATTGTCACTGTTTGGCCACTGTTGAGTCACTGTTTGGTCACTGTTTAGTCACTGTTTAGTCACTGTTAAGTCACTGATTAGTCACTGATAAGTCACTGTTTAGTCATTGTTAAGTCACTGTTAAGTCACTGCATTGTCACTATTTAGCCACTGTTTAGTTACTGATAAGTCACTGCAAAGACACTGTCCCAGCAAACAATATGTGCGTTTTATGACACTTTTTTATGAGCATTCGCCGTCATAAAGTGCACAAAAAAGAGTCCGGAATGAGCGCTTTTTTTATGAAACCAGTAGCACTTAATGTGGAAGATTTCTGAGTCCAATCTGACTCTTTACTAACATACATATAAATGCTTTCACCCTCCCAATGAAGCATGGAAAAATCTCATCAAATACACATAAAAGTTACTTTTCTAGGCACTTGAAAGGCTACTGAAATTCTCTTTCCAGACGCATATTGGAGTGCAGATCCGAAAATGCTCAGACGTAAGTGCTTTTTATAAGCCCGTGCTTAGATAGCACGGAATATGCTCCGAAAACCCTCATATTTATGTGTTTACTACGATCTTAAGCTCGGCTCTTTTCAGACACATAATTTGGAGCGCTCCGAAGCTGGTTTGATGGGGTTTACTCAGTGTTAAGTCACTGCAAAGACACTGTTTAGTCACTGCTAAGTCACTGCAAAGACACTGTTTAGTCACTGCAAAGTCACTGTTAAGTCATTTAAGTCATTTGTTAATCCACTGCTCCTCCACTGTTACTTCATCACCCCTCTTTACCACTCCTAAACCCCTCACACCCAACTGCTGCTACGGCAAATGGTAAAAGCGGTTGACTTTGCAAATACAATATGCAAAGACAGAAGCGTAGCCAAAGAAATCTATAGCAAAGACAAAATTTTTCTAGTTTTAGTCGAGCCCCAGTCGAATGTCCGTAAAAGAGCTTCGCTCTAATCACAACTATTTAGTAAAACCTTGAATTTCAGTAGGTTTGTAGCAGCAATGGATGTGTTTTTAACAAATCCATGCTGGTTTGGTGATAGAAAATGGCAACACCATAGTTGCAACTGAGATGTTATAATTTGTTCCAAGAGTCAATCCCCTTTGTTGATAACCCTGGTGCAATGACATTGTTCAAACCTCCCCCAATGTATAGGTAAGAGCGGTTTAATGGTTTAGAAGATTTTTAGACTTTATTTAATTTTCATGTGTAGATTTTGGTTTAATTTGACAGTAGGTATGTAAGGTATTTTGTGACAAGAGTACGCAGACGAGACAGAGATGAATGGACTAGACAAACCCGCATGAATAAAGTAAGCCGTGTGTACATAAAAACACTTTCAAATAGTGTGTAAACAAAAGCAGGAAAAACAAAAAAAAATCCGATCAATCTATCCAAGAACTTAAAGTATAATGCTTATCGGCTTAAACTCAACAAAGTCACTTCGGTATCGGAACAATAACAACTGAACAAAAAACAATATTGAAAATGTCATTCATTATAAAAATAATTGATATATTATTCTTCGAAACTGAGAATGTTCCAGAACCAATGCTGGCAATTGAAGCGGGGACTGAAGGTGGTCAGGTTCCAGAAATCGTTGAAGAGCCGGAACAACCCGTACGTCCTATTCGGCGCACTAGAAGTACGTATCACTTTCATATATATTCACCCTAACTAGCCTCTAGTCTGCTTGCACAGACTTAACGTGTGTCCAAATGTGGACACAGCACACCCATCCCAGTTTCAACTTAATCTCTAACTTTTACCCTCTACTTTGCATTCTTTCTTTTTTTATGTAGGCCGCCGAAACATGAATACTGATGTGGAGCAGGTGCTGCGCCGCAGTAGCCGTATTAGACGCGCACCTAACCGATACGGCGTGAATGAAGATCAGCAGCAGTCACCATAACTTGCCAGTTCAAAGACTGATCCCAATTGCCAGTTTGCCTGATTAAATATATTTTTAATAAAATTGATTGAGGTGTAACCACCTTCATCTGCAAAATAACTTGTCTCATCTGTGAACAACAATTGTTGTGGAAGCTGCGTTTTCGAAAATTCTGATTTGGATGCCTTATTTTCAGTTTGATTGTCACTAGATGTGGCCAATTGAATGAAAGAGTTCTTCAAAATCCAACAATTGATCAGGAGATTTCCTAGTTTCGGCTGGTGTTATTTATCTGATTTCTTGAGTTTGCTCATCAACTACTTTGGTATGTAAGACATATTTTTGAATCGAACACAGTTAATCGGCGTACATTCCCTGGAGTTCTTTCTGGTTTGGTTTGGATACTGACAGTATCACTTCTTCTCCTACAAAGGGACTTAAACTCTCTCAATAATTGCTGCAGGAGAAATGTAAATATTTAACTTTTCATCGTAATACGCCTTTTCTCTAGGACTACATGATTGAGAATAAGCGACTGCAGCGACGATTTGGGAATACAATTCGTGACCAAGTAATGTTTCAATGTTCCCTTATATCATCAAGCAACTAAACGTTTCCCTGGTCAGACCTATTCTTGAGTATGGATCATGTATCTAGTCTCCACACTATCAAAAATATCAGTATCAAGTTGAATCTGTACAAAAACAGTTCTTACTTTTCGCCCTGCGTGGCCTTAATTGGAATCCCAATAGGTAACTACGAGCATACGAGCACAGACTCCGCTTATAGGACCTTCCATCCCTGAATAATCTTAGGATCTAACTTTCGAGTGTGCTTTTTCTTCATAAGCTACTGTCAGGTAAGGTTGACTTAGCCTAATAAGCATTTGCGGTTCGGAGAAATTATGTTCCGATTTATTGACTTACTACCCTTTCGTAATCTCCGTCTAAATTCAAAGAAGTACCATCATTTGTTCTCAGTAAACTCCCCCTTGTTAGATGCATGAAGTTTTAAGGTACAAATACGCTGCACATTTTTCGGAACCAGCCGGATCGGTTGAGTCAAAAAACTAGTTTTAATGAGAAAAATTTTGTTGTTTTCAATGCAAACGTTTTCAAACCTCGTATTCATAAGGTTTTTACGCTTTTACATAGTTCCATTAAGTTTAATAAAAATCAAACAACTATATAGTATAGCTGCCATACAAAAGGTAGGTCTGAAAAACAGTCTTAGTAAGAAAAACTTTTTAGTTTTCAATGCTATCGCTCCCAAACTTGTTACTGATCAATATTTTATGCTTCTTCATAATTCTGCCAATTTTTATCCCAATCGGCTGACTTAGCATATAGCTGCCATAGGAACCATCGGTCAAAAAACTAGTTTTAGTAAGAAAAACTTTTTTAATTTCAATGCTATCGCTCCTAAACTTGTTACTCATCAATATTTTATGCTTCTTCATAATTCTGCCAAGTTTTATCCCAATCGGCTGACTATAGCATATAGCTGCCATAGGAACCATCAGTGAAAAAACTAGTTTTAGTAAGAAAAACTTTTTAGTTTTCAATGCTATCGCTCCCAAACTTGTTACTGATCAATATTATATGCTTCTTCATAATTCTGCCAAGTTTTATCTCAATCGGCTGACTATAACATATAGCTGCCATAGGAACCATCGGTCATAAAAACAGTCTTCGTAAGAAAAACTTTTTCGATTTCAATGCTATCGCTATCAAAATTGTTACTGAGCAATATTACATGCTTCTTCATAACTTTGCCAAGTTTCATCTAAATCTGCTGACTATAGCATATAGCTGCCATAGGAACCATCGGTCAAAAAACTAGTTTTAGTAAGAAAAACTTTTGAGTTTTGAATGCTGTCACTCCCAAACTTGTTACTGATCAATATTATATGCTTCTTCATAATTCTGCCAATTTTTATCCCAATCGGCTGACTATAGCATATAGCTGCCATAGGAACCATCGGTGAAAAAACTAGTTTTAGTAAGAAAAACTTTTTAGTTTTCAATGCTGTCGCTCCCAAACTTGTTACTGATCAATATTATATGCTTCTTCATAATTCTGCCAAGTTTTATCCCAATCGGCTGACTATAGCATATAGCTGCCATAGGAACCATCGGTCAAAAAACTAGTTTTAGTAAGAAAAACTTTTTTGTTTTCAATGCTATCGCTCCCAAACTTGTTACTGATCAATATTTTATGCTTCTTCATAATTCTGCCAAGTTGTATCCCAATCGGCTGACTATAGCATATAGCTTCCATAGGAACCATCGGTGAAAAAACTAGTTTTAGTAAGAAAACCTTTTTAGTTTTCAATGCTGTCGCTCCCAAACTTGTTACTGATCAATATTTTATGCTTCTTCATAATTCTGCCAATTTTTATACCAATCGGCTGACTATAGCATATAGCTGCCATAGGAACCATCGGTCAAAAAACTTGTTCTAGTGAGAAAAACTTTTTAGTTTTCAATGCTATCGCTCCCAAACTTGTACCTGATCAATATTATATGCTTCTTCATAACTCTGCCAAGTTTTATCCCAATCGGCTGACTATAGCATATAGCTGCCATAGGAACCATCAGTCAAAAAACTAGTTTTAGTAAGAAAAACTTTTTAGTTTTCAATGCTATCGCTTCCAAACTTGTTATTGATCAATATTTTATGCTTCTTCATAATTCTGCCAAGTTTTATCTCAATCGGCTGACTATAGCATATAGCTGCCATAGGAACCATCGGTCAAAAAACTTGTTCTAGTGCGAAAAACTTTTTTGTTTTCAATGCTATCGCTCCCAAACTTGTAACTGATCAATATTATATGCTTCTTTATAATTCTGCCAATTTTTATCCCAATCGGCTGACTATAGCATATAGCTGCCATAGGAACCATCTGTGAAAAACTAGTTTTAGTAAGAAAAACTTTTTTGTTTTCAATGCTATCGCTCCCAAACTTGTTACTGATCAATATTATATGCTTCTTCATAATTCTGCCAAGTTTTATTCCAATCGGCTGACTATAGCATATAGCTGCCATAGGAACCATCAGTCAAAAAACTAGTTTTAGTAAGAAAAACTTTTTAGTTTTCAATGTTATCGCTCTTAAACTTGTGACTGATCAATATTATATGCTTCTTTATAATTCTGCCAAGTTTTATCCCAATCGGCTGACTATAGCATATAGCTGCCATAGGAACCATCAGTCAAAAAACTAGTTTTAGTAAGAAAAACTTTTTAGTTTTCAATGTTATCGCTCTTAAACTTGTGACTGATCAATATTATATGCTTCTTCATAATTCTGCCAAGTTTTATCCCAATCGGCTGACTATAGCATATAGCTGCCATAGGAACCATCAGTCAAAAAACTAGTTTTAGTAAGAAAAACTTTTTAGTTTTCAATGTTATCGCTCTTAAACTTGTTACTGATCAATATTATATGCTTCTTCATAATTCTGCCAAGTTTTATCCCAATCGGCTGACTATAGCATATAGCTGCCATAGGAACCATCAGTCAAAAAACTAGTTTTAGTAAGAAAAACTTTTTAGTTTTCAATGTTATCGCTCTTAAACTTGTGACTGATCAATATTATATGCTTCTTTATAATTCTGCCAAGTTTTATCCTCATCGACTGACTATAGCATATAGCTGCCATAGGAACCATCAGTCAAAAAACTAGTTTTAGTAAGAAAAACTTTTTAGTTTTCAATGTTATCGCTCTTAAACTTGTGACTGATCAATATTATATGCTTCTTCATAATTCTGCCAAGTTTTATCCCAATCGGCTGACTATAGCATATAGCTGCCATAGGAACCATCAGTCAAAAAACTAGTTTTAGTAAGAAAAACTTTTTAGTTTTCAATGTTATCGCTCTTAAACTTGTTACTGATCAATATTATATGCTTCTTCATAATTCTGCCAAGTTTTATCCCAATCGGCTGACTATAGCATATAGCTGCCATAGGAACCATCAGTGAAAAAACTAGTTTTAGTAAGAAAAACTTTTTAGTTTTCAATGTTATCGCTCTTAAACTTGTTACTGATCAATATTATATGCTTCTTCATAATTCTGCCAAGTTTTATCCCAATCGGCTGACTATAGCATATAGCTGCCATAAGAACCATCGGTCAAAAAACTAGTTTTAGTAAGAAAAACTTTTTAGTTTTCAATGCTATCGCTCCCAAACTTGTTACTAATCAATATTTTATGCTTCTTCATAATTCTGCCAAGTTTTATCCCAATCGGCTGACTATTGCATATAGCTGCCATGGGAACCATCGCTCAAAAAACTAGTTTTAGTAAGAAAAACTTTTTTATGTTCAATGCTGTCGCTTCCAAACTTGTTACTCATCAATATTATATGCTTCTTCATAATTCTGCCAAGTTTTATCCCAATCGGCTGACTATAGCATATAGCTGCCATAGGAACCATCGGTGAAAAAACTAGTTTTAGTGAGCAAAACTTTTTTGTTTTTAAAGCTATTGCTCCAAAACTTGTTACTCATCAATATTATATGCATTTTCATAATTCTGTCAATTTTTATCCCAATCGGCTGACTATAGCATATAGCTGCCATAGGAACCATCGGTCAAAAAACTAGTTTTAGTAAGAAAAACTTTTTAGTTTTCAATGCTTTCGCTCCCAAACTTGTTACTTATCAATATTTTATCCTTCTTCATAATTCTGCCAAGTTTTTTTCCAATCGGCTGACTATAGCATATAGCTGCCATAGGAACCATCGGTGAAAAAACTAGTTTTAGTAAGAAAAACTTTTTAGTTTTCAATGCTATCGCGCCCAAACTTGTTTCTGATCAATATTATATGCTTCTTCATAATTCTGCCAAGTTTTATCTCAATCGGCTGACTATAGCATATAGCTGCCATAGGAACCATCGGTCAAAAAACTTGTTCTAGTGAGAAAAACTTTTTTGTTTTCAATGCTATCGCTCTTAAACTTGTTACAGATCAAAATTATATGCTACCACACAAATCTGTCAATTTTGACCCAAATCGGCTGACTATAGCATATAGCTGCCATAGGAACCATCGGTCAAAAAACTTGTTCTAGTGAGAAAAACTTTTTTATTTTCAATGCTATCGCTCCCAAACTTGTTACTAATCAATATTTTATGCTTCTTCATAATTCTGCCAAGTTTTATCCCAATCGGCTGACTATAGCATATAGCTGCCATAGGAACCATCGGTCAAAAAACTAGTTTTAGTAAGAAAAACTTTTTAGTTTTCAATGCTATCGCACCCAAACTTGTTACTAATCAATATTTTATGCTTCTTCATAATTCTGCCAAGTTTTATCTCAATCGGCTGACTATAGCATATAGCTGCCATAGGAACCATCGGTCAAAAAACTTGTTCTAGTGAGAAAAACTTTTTTATTTTCAATGCTATCGCTCCCAAACTTGTTACTAATCAATATTTTATGCTTCTTCATAATTCTGCCAAGTTTTATCCCAATCGGCTGACTATAGCATATAGCTGCCATAGGAACCATCGGTCAAAAAACTAGTTTTAGTAAGAAAAACTTTTTAGTTTTCAATGCTATCGCTCCCAAACTTGTTATTGATCAATATTTTATGCTTCTTCATAATTCTGCCAAGTTTTATCTCAATCGGCTGACTATAGCATATAGCTGCCATAGGAACCATCGGTCAAAAAACTTGTTCTAGTGAGAAAAACTTTTTTATTTTCAATGCTATCGCTCCCAAACTTGTTACTAATCAATATTATATGCTTCTTCATAATTCTGCCAAGTTTTATCCCAATCGGCTGACTATAGCATATAGCTGCCATAGGAACCATCGGTCAAAAAACTAGTTTTAGTAAGAAAAACTTTTTAGTTTTCAATGCTATCGCTCCCAAACTTGTTATTGATCAATATTTTATGCTTCTTCATAATTCTGCCAAGTTTTATCTCAATCGGCTGACTATAGCATATAGCTGCCATAGGAACCATCGGTCAAAAAACTTGTTCTAGTGAGAAAAACTTTTTTATTTTCAATGCTATCGCTCCCAAACTTGTTACTAATCAATATTTTATGCTTCTTCATAATTCTGCCAAGTTTTATCCCAATCGGCTGACTATAGCATATAGCTGCCATAGGAACCATCGGTCAAAAAACTAGTTTTAGTAAGAAAAACTTTTTTGTTTTCAATGCTATCGCTCCCAAACTTGTTACTGATTAATATTATACGCTTCTTCATAATTCTGCCAATTTGTATCCAAATCGGCTGACTATAGCATATAGCTGCCATAGGAACCATCAGTCAAAAAACTAGTTTTAGTAAGAAAAACTTTTTAGTTTTCAATGCTATCGCTTCCAAACTTGTTACTCATCAATATTATATGCTTCTTCATAATTCTGCCAAGTTCTATCCCAATCGGCTGACTATAGCATATAGCTGCCATAGGAACCATCGATCAAAAAACTTGTTCTAGTGAGAAAAACTTTTTTGTTTTCAATATTATCGCTGCCAAACTTGTTTCTGATTAATATTACATGCTTCTTCATAATTCTGCCAATTTTTATCTAAAACGGCTGACTATAGCATATAGCTGCCATAGGAACCATCGGTCAAAAAACTAGTTTTAGTAAGAAAAACTTTTTAGTTTTCAAAGCTATTTCTTCCAAACTTGTTACTGATCAATATTATAAGCTTCTTCATAATTCTGCCAAGTTTTCTACCAATCGGCTGACTATAGCATATAGCTGCCATTGGAACCATCGGCCAAAAAACTTGTTTTATTGAGAAAAACTTTTTTGTTTTCAATGCTATCGCTTCCAAACTTGTTTCTGATTAATATTACATGCTTCTTCATAATTCTGCCAATTTTTATCTAAATCGGCTGACTATAGCATATAGCTGCCATAGGAACCATCGGTCAAAAAACTAGTTTTAGTAATAAAAACTTTTTAGTTTTCAATGCTTTCGCTCCCAAACTTGTTTCTGATTCATATTACATGCTTCTTCATAACTTTGCCAAGTTTTATCCCAATCGGCTGACTATAGCATATAGCTGCCATTGGAACCATCGGTCTAAAAACTTGTTTTAGTGAAGAAAACTTTTTTGTTTTTAATGCTATCGCTTCCAAACTTATTACCGATCAATATTATATGCTTCTTCATAATTCTGCCAAGTTTTATCTCAATCGGCTGACTATAGCATATAGCTGCCATAGGAACCATCGGTCAAAAAACTAGTTTTAGTAATAAAAACTTTTTAGTTTTCAATGCTTTCGCTCCCAAACTTGTTTCTGATTCATATTACATGCTTCTTCATAACTTTGCCAAGTTTTATCCCAATCGGCTGACTATAGCATATAGCTGCCATAGGAACCATCGGTCAAAAAACTTGTTCTAGTGAGA
>JBAMBO010003943.1:0-11199 GCA_037044535.1 Lordiphosa magnipectinata
ACCTAAAAAGATTATTCATCTTATAGATGAGACCGTTTGTCCACACAGTGTCAAAGGCCTTTTCAAAATCTAAGGCACAGGCGATGGTAGCGCGCTGCCGGGCCAAGTTGCCAAAGATAAAATTATTTGCCACAGCCAAAGAATGGCTTATGGAGGTACGTTCCCTAAAACCGAATTGATAGGGCTTAAGGATTTCGTGTGTATCCAAGTGTTTCTTAATTTGCTCCATAATCATTTTCTCAAAGAGTTGGCTAATAGCCGAGAGAATTGATATGGGCCTATAGCCTTGCAAACTGTTTGAGCTCGCATTTGGCTTGGGTATAGGCATAACCCTACTACGTTTCCAGCTTGTGGGAAAGTAGCCAAAGTTATAGCAGTGATTAATAATATGTGCTAGGTGCCTGAGGACTGGCAAATTGTGTCTCTTAAGGAGGAAATAGCTAGAACCATCAGGCCCTAGTGTCTTCTTGCTATTCTTAAATCTGACCCATTCTAGGAGTTGCTCGGCATTTGTGAAGCCAAGGTCCTCTGCCCCGCGCCATTCGTTATCAGCATTTTGATTAGAGTCGAAGTTAACAATGTGTTGGGCAGAGGCCTGAGGCGTGTGAACAAAGGTAACTACTTCTCTGTCAACATGGTCGGCATGTGCCCTGAGTTCAGGACTAACCGACGACATGTTGTCATTTTGCTTGTGCACCCTCTCAAACGACCAGGCAAGTGCATTCACTTTTTCCACCTGAGTCGTTATGAGAGGGGCCACTTCTATATCTATATCGTTGGAGATAGTAAAATATCGGACTTGAGCTGGGAATCGCTTGAGACTGTTTGACGAAGAGTCTTCAGTATGATGTCGCTCGGACTCAGATGTTGGACCCGATTCTCAATGTATTTGAGGTGGCTAATCTCAATTTGAAGATTAATTTGTATTGACAATTCTTTTATAAGATACGAGCATATAACCCGTCGCGCTTCGCTGCGCCACCATGAGTATAGCCTTTTTAATTTGAGTTCCCCCAGAGCCCACAAAGCGAATCTTACATACATCAGCTTGAACTCAACGTTTTACTACTTTGTCTTTTCCCTGTAACGACTTTGCTGCTGTGTTTTCCCTCCTATTCCTATACCCACATCCTACCTACTTCCCACCCACCGTGACCGTTCCGCTACCGTAACCGTTCCCGTATTTCGTATTTTATCCTTACGAACCGAGTTTCAAGCCTATCGGATGAAAAATAAATTTTTGCCTACAAAATTTTCCGGAGTTTTTCACGCCTGGGGGGCAGATTTTCCGACATTGGAAAATTACATTTCAAATTATTTCGTATTCTATCCTTACAAACCTAGTTTCAAGCCAATCGGATGAAAAATAACTTTTTGCCTACAGAATTTTCCGTGAATTTTCACGCCTGGGGGGCGGATTTTCCGACATTGGAAAATAACATTTCAAATTATTTCGTATTCTATCCCTACAAACCGAGTTTCAAGCGAATGAAAAATAGTTTTTTGCCCACACCGTTACCGTTACCGCTTTGTGTTGATTGCCAATCCGTCAGTGAATCAGTCAGTCAGTCAGTCAGGACATACTGTTTTATATATAGAGTAGATTTGATAATAAGAAAAATGTATAGACATTTTATTGTCTATTTAAATTTCTTTTTTGGTGATAATGCAAATGTGCGTTTGTATGTGTATGTCGGCGTGCTTTTTTTTGCTTTTGTTCTTAAAAGAACAAGCTACTTAAATTTCTTTTTAAATATAAATAAAGTTAAGTTAAATTTAGAAAAAGTTTATTAATGCCCCCTTATGGTCTAATTCCCGTTTAATTTGCATTTTAATTTATTTATGCGTATGCGTATACGTGTGTGTAAGTCTACAAAAAAAACGGCGTGCTTTCTTCTGTTTGTGTTGTTGTGTTAGTGCGTTACACCACCATTCAGTTCGAGTCCTCAAGGAATCCCTAGGGAATCACTAGGGAATGTTCCCTAGTCACTAGGGAATCCCTAGGGAATTTGTATGAAATTCCTTAGGAAATTTTACCATTGCGAGTTCATAACGTCAAGGAAAGACGAATATTCCCTAAGGATTCGCTAGGGATTCCTAAGGGAATTTTCTATTGGAATTCCCTATGGATTCCCTAACGTTTTTTGAGGCATTTTCGTTAGCGAATCCTTCCTCATCCTTTCGCGAATCCTTTACACAATAATTCCCACAAAATAAAGCATATACATAAATTTGAAAATTATTTTATTTTCATAAAGGAACAATTTGTTTAATTTAGAGTATTTTTAGGAATTTTTATACCCTTGCAAAGGGTATTATAATTTTGCCCAGAAGTTTGCAACGCATAGAAATATTCATTTCCGACCCCATAAACTATATATATTCTTGATCAGGGGGACGAGCTGAGTTCATTGAGCTTTGTCCGTCCGTCTGTCTGTCTGTCCGTCTGTCTGTCTGTCTGTCCGTCTGTCTGTCTGTCCGTCTGTTTCTACGCAAACTAGTCTCTCAGTTTTAAAGCTATCGAGCTGAAATTTTGCACAGAGTCTTCTTTTTACTGCACGCTGCTAATATGTCGGAACCGACTGGATCGGATCACTATATCTTATAGCTGCCATAGGAACCATCGGTCGAAAAATGGGTTTTAGTGAGAACAACTTTTTTGTTTTCAATGTTAACGTGATTAAACTCGGTCATTAATAATTTTATATACTTTCAAACAGATTTGCAAATTTTGGTCAAAATCGGTTGACTATATCTTATAGCTGCCATAGGAACCATAGGTCGAAAAATGGGTTTTAGTGAGAAAAACTTTTTTGTTTCCAATGTTAACGTGATTAAACTCGGTCAATAATAATATTATATACTTTCAAACAGATTTGCAAATTTTGGACAAAATCGGATGACTATATCTTATAGCTGCCATAGGACCGATCGGTCGGAAAATGGGTCTTAGTGAAAAAAAACTTTTTTTTTTAAGTAAATCGTTCTTAAGGTCGGTGATTATTAATATTAAACGCTTTCAAACTAATTTGAAAAAGTTGATCGACATCGGGTGACTATATCTTGCCATAGGACCGTTGCCATAGGACCGATCGGTCCGAAATTGAGTCTTAGTGAGAAAAACTTTTTTCAGACGTTTATCTGTCGGAAAATAGGTTTTAGCTACAACATTTTTTGATTTTTATGTAAGCGTTCTTAAACTGTGACATTTGCATTTGCAAGGGTATAAAAACTTCGGCACAGACGAAGTTAGCTTGGCCTTCTCGTTTTTGTTTGTTTTTATACCCTGTTTCCATTAAAAATGGGAAAAGGGGATCATGAAGTTGTGCAAACAGCCATAAGGAAGCTTCTCCGACCCTATAAAGTATATATATTCTTGATCAGCATCAACAGCCGAGTCGATATAGCCATGTCCGTCTGTCTTTCTGTCCGTCTGTCTGTCTGTCTGTCTGTCTGTATGAACGCGGCGATCTCAGAGACTATAAGAGATAGAGACACAAATTTTGGCACGCACATAGGTGTACACCGTACCCAGATCAAGTTTCTTTCAGATTTTGAAAATATCCCTCCCTCCCCCCTTAAACCGCAAAAAGCTGTCACAGCCACAACTTTAAAGTTAGAACCTGGTGGCTTTATATATACCATCCTAGGCCTTATATCTAACTACTCTCCGAAGGAAAATAAGATACGAGCAAAAACACAAAAGTTATTAAACGATTTAGCTTATAAGAGCGGGGTGGGGAGGCGGCCACTTCATGCAGGCAGCGCTGCCTGCGCAGGCCGCGTGTGAGCGCGCATGTGTGTTTGTGTGCGCTCGTATGTGTGTATGCGTTTGTGTATGTGAGTGTGTTTGCATGTGCGTCTCACTTGAACAGGGTATTTTGTAGTCGGGAAACTCGACTACAGCGCTCTTACTTGTTTAGCTTGTTAGCGTAATTTAATACGCAAAGCATCGCCTTTGCCAGCGCTTTCTCCGCCGTTTGTGTGGAATCCACTAGATGAATGGCATCTGAAATAAAATTTAATAAAATAATATTAATGAAATGAGATACAATAATGTACATATGTATGCATGTAGTGTAATTTTATACCCGTTACTCATGGAAACAAATGTTTAATAGCCTTCCTGTATGCCAGAGGTGGGTCAGCCGAGAAGTATGCAACATTTTTTTAACTCGGCTATTTATCATCCGTTCTTGATGAAAATTGATGGCTGATAGATGTTGCGAATATTAATATACATTTTAAATTTGAGATCGATATCTCAACGAGAGCGTAAGTTAAAGTCGGCTCTAACCGACTTCGATATACCCGTTACTCATGGAAACAAATGTTTATTAGCCTTCCTGTATGCCTGAGGTGGGTCAGCCGAAAAGTATGCAACATTTTTTAACTCGGCTATTTATTATCCGCCAGATATTAATAGACCTTTGTCAATTACTAAATCCAAAATAAATGACTCCAAATTCATCACGATAAACAGATCAGACAACAAAACTTTTGAAAACGTCGGTCAAGCCCGACTATTACATACTCTGCACCCTTAATGTCGCAGCTCGAATTTGGTCACGAGTCAAACGGCCAGTTAACACACAACGCACAACGCAGTGCGCTCTCTAAGTCTCTCTCTCTCTCTCTCTCTCTCTCTCTCTCTCTCTAAGATTGCTGCTGAACGCAATGCTTAGGTTATGGGTGGGGTGGGTGGTGGGCGTTAACTGACCGTTTTTTGCTCATAACTTGAGTATCGTTCATCCGATCTTTATCATTCCTTCAGCAAATCGATAAATAATTTTGATTTTTAATTTTTTAATTTTACTAGATATCTCTAGAAAGTACGAACCATCTATCATCAAAACTGTAGGAGATATGACGTTTTTTCCAAATTGCGGGGGCGTGAGGGGGCGTGGCAAAAATTGAAAATAAACTTGATCTGCGTGCAGACAATAGGAGTCTACATTTCAAATTTGGTTGCTCTAGCTCTTCTAGTCTCTGAGATCTAGGTGTTCATACAGACAAACGGACGGACGGACAGACGGACAGACGGACATGGCTATATCGAATCGGCTGTTGATGCTGATCAAGAATATATATACTTTATATGGTCGGAAATGATTCCTTCTGGCTGTTACATACATTTGCACGACTTTAGTATACCCTTTTACTCTACGAGTAACGGGTATAAAAATTGTCGGAGTTATTCAACATTTTTTATTGTGGGGGCGGGGGTGGGCGTGGCAAAAATTTGAAATAAACTTGATCTGCGTGCAGACAATAGGAGTCTAGATTTCAAAATTGGTTGCTCTAGCTCTTCTAGTCTCTGAGATCTAGGTGTTCATACAGAGAGACGGACGGACGGACAGACGCACATGGCTATATCGACTCGGCTGTTGATGCTGATCAAGAATATATATACTTTATATGGTCGGAAATGATTCCTTCTGGCTGTTACATACATTTGCACGACTTTAGTATACCCTTTTACTCTACGAGTAACGGGTATAAAAACTGTCAGCCACTTGCACAATTAAAATTATTTATATGCACATACATAGTTATCACTCTCAAAATTGCATCACTTTACTTACCTGAACATTTTGATCTTTTCGATTAACGGTAATTATGTATTGAAGCCAGGGCTTAATCCCGAAACGAATTTCGGTTCCGGTACCGGTTCCGGTACGTACCGAAATGGATGTTTCGGTTAAAGGTTCTATTTTGGTTTTCAATTAATTTCGGTTTTCGGTTTCGATACGGTACCTGGATTTTTATTTCGGTATACCGGTACGTTCCGGTATAAGTACTACTTATTATAAAGATTGGAAAAATTAAATTCTGAGATAAATCTAAATCATTTTATTCCTGTGTAATAAAACGAATCAAAATTTAACACAAAATGAGCATTCTTGTGATTTGCTCGCAGTAACATAATTGCATTCAATGTGGTTGAGTCCATACAACTTCTTAGCGGATTCATAATAAATTATGCCAAAGAATAGGCGTTCCACGCTAAACTTTGCAACTGGACCCGACTTGCTGATCTCATACAATTCCGGGAACTTTGTGGAGGATTTTGACCACCAGTTAAGAATGTTTTCATGGTTTCGAACACATTTAAGTGCGAGAAAAGTCTTAATGGAATCCACAACCAGGGTTCGGAATTGCACATTGCACGCTGCTCGTAAGTGCAGCAGCTGCACGCTGCTCGCGGACTACCGCTCGCTGCTCAGAGCGGGAGTCAAAAAGAGTCAGTGTAGGCTGCTCGCGAGCGAGCAATTCCGAACCCTGCACAACACACAATTGAAGTGTTTTTATCACTAAGTCTCTTTTCCTGCAATATCATATATGCCTCAACTTTGTCGGCGCTTTCAGATGATCTAGTATTAGAACTGCATTCATCATTAAGCAGTGATTGATCAGCAACCGACGAAATTTGTGCATAAATATTTTGTTAAAGATTGAGACAAGTATTTTTTTGCTCAGTACTAAGCGTTAGGTTATATTATATCTATAAAAAAGCATTGTTTTCAGAAAAGGATTTCCCTCGCTTTTCTTTGAACAAACTTTTTCGTTAGAGAGGACGAATTTTTTGATATTTCCAATTTGCAGTGTATCCAAATGGAATAAAAATCACACAAAACTAGATTTCGGCTTGAAGTCCGCTGGTTCTATGTAGTATGCGTACAATTTCGCGAACTGCACACATGCCGGTGCAGAAGAAAGTTGTTATCTGCAGCCCCAAAACTGGAGCAAATATTATAGCATCCTGTAGGTTGATCTCCAACGAGTGACCAAAACTACGATGCGCTGTGGAAAGGCGAAAAAACCGAAACTGTACCGGTACCATCGTTTCGGTTTCGTTCCGGTTCTATCGGTTCCATTAATAACGGTAAACGGTTTTCGGTTCTCAAAAAAATATTTGTATCGGTTCCGGTTGCGATTCCGGTACGTGATTTGAATCGGTTTATTTCGGTTAACGGTTCCGGTACCGGTTCCGGTATTAAGCCCTGATTGAAGCACTTGATAGAATAGAACACTGTAATTAGCGAAAAATGCGCTTGCTTAGCTTGCGGTCAGGAATCAAGTGAACTAACAAAGAAAGCGATGCGCGCCGAAAACAAAAAACAAAAACAACAATGACCCCACGGGGCAAATTCGGGTCCATCCGACGCACAATTTTTGTCGTCGGTAGCGTTGTTGTCGTTCGCTCAACAGAGAAAGAAACAACACCAACGAGCAACCAACCGCCTCTGCCAGCGTCGTAGAATTCTTTGTTGACGCGTCAACCTGCATTGCTTAAGCATCGCACCCACGACGTACAATTTTTTAAACGTCGGCAAGCAGCGAAAAAAGAGAAACAGACAAAAAGAAAGCCTGCCTGCGTCGCCCGAGCAGCGGCCGGCGATAAGGGAACTTTCCCTAGTGATTCCCTAGGGATTCCTTGGGGACTCGAACTTAAGTCGAGGAAAGGGAATTTCAGTACTGAAGGGCAAAGACACTACATATACATAGATGGTGTACATATACTACATCTTACACAAAAATAAATATCGCATCTTATTCTTATACAAACTTTAACAACCTAATACAACTTTAACAACTGCAGCAACATGGAATGTCCTTTTAATATTGGACTGCTGTTTCCGCAGCCTGTAAATAAAGTGACATCGCGCATTTTACTTCGCTTAGGTCAGCATTTATATCAATTGGTCCATATAATTGATCATTTGGGCAAGCTGTCGGCCACATCGCAGGGTCTGAACCAACCAGTGACAAGGACGAGACGATTGCGTTCAAATACATGGCATGTATATGTCCTCGCGGATATAAGTTCCGGAAACAAGTAAGCGTGTGCGTGTTATGGAAAATTGAGATATGGTGAAAATTTTTACATTTTACAGAGGCGCCGTCACGGGCTTCCTGAAGGTGGGTTGCAAAACTCTCTTCTTGACCAACGAAAATGGCGAGGCACGCAAAGAAGAGCAGGCTCCATGCATATTGGACTTTTATGGCCATGAATTTCGCCAACGTGCGGGTCAGGGCAAGCGGCTGTTTGACACCATGTTAGAAGATAAACATTGGACAGCATTAAAATGTACATCATATCGTCCAACGGAGCAACTATTGGCATTCTTGGGCAAGCACTATGGCTAAGTAAGTGCACAGACCAATAACAAATTTGTAATTTTCGAGGGATTCTTCGATGAAAATCTGTCCAGCCCCTCTGCCACGGCTTACTATCCGTTGACGTTGGCGGAAATAATGAGCAAGCCAAGGTAATGTTACTATCTATCTATAACACAGTTCGACAAAATCCAACTTTTTTAAAAACCCCGGCATGAGACCGTTAAATTATGATAAAAGGGACCTCTGTAAGCATCACCTCACACCCAGTTTTTCAAATAAAGTCTCGGTTCGCGTTTTATGGGTACTTATGTACCTGCAACACACAACGACAACAATTTTAACTAAGTTTTTAAGGGTTTAAGATAAAAATCTGAAAAATTCTGCAAATGTGGACAGGGTCATGGGGAACGCAATACAAAAAATTCACTTCAATGGGGCAATTGGTTAGGGTACCTCCAGAAGGAGTTAAACCTTAAATCTTGAATATCTTTAAAAGCGCACGGTAGATTTTTATTAAAGTACATATTTATGATGGTGTTATGGACTATGGCATGTCCCTAAGAGATGTTACTCGACAGCCAAAAAACCGCGATATGGAGTACCATTTTTAAACTCACCCTCAAACCAATTCATATAGGCCACAAACCAGACCTAAAAATAGACAGAACTGCGTTTTCAGTTATACCAACGAAGCCTTGGTTCGCGGTTTGTTGTCATTTTTGTACTAGCAATTGCCTTAGAACAACATTGACCATTTAGGTTAAAATCAGCTTCACCAAAATTATTTAATAAATTTTATGAGTAAAGTGCTTCATTACCAGCAGGAAAATAGATCGTATCATTTAAATACTTCAGTTCAGGGCATCTTAGCGTACCGCGGTTTCTCCACCAAAGACAATTTGAGTTAAAATTTTACTTTTTCTTGGTGGCAATGACGAATATTACTTATAAGATTAATTACATAATTTTGGGGAAGCCTGTGATACCCAAATGGTCAATGTTGCTCAGAGGCAATTGCTGGTACAAAATTGACTATAGTCCGCGAACCAAAGCTTCCTTTGTGAATCTGAAAACACAGTTCGGTCTATTTTTACGTCTCATAGTCCATATGGAGTGGTTCGTGGGTGAATATAAAATTGGTACTCCAATTCGCGGTTTTTTGGCTGTCGAGTACCATCTCTTAGGGACATGCAATAGCCCATTATAACATCATAAAAAACGATTTTAATAAAAATCTACCGTGCGCTTTCAATGATATTCAAGAATGAAGGCTAACTCCTTCTAGAGATACCCTAACCAATTGCTCCATTGAAGTGAATTTTTTGTATTGCGTTCCCAATGACCATGTCCACATTTGCTGAATTTTCCAAATTTTTATCTTATGCCCCTAAAATGTAAGATAAAATTGTTGTCGTTGTGTGTTGCAAGTACAAAGGTACCAATAAAACGCGAACCGAGGCTTTATTTGAAAAACTGGGTATGAGGTGATGCTTACAGAGGCCCCTCTTATCATAATTTAAGGGTCCCATGCCGGGATTTTTTTTAGTGTTGTACTGTGTAATATATCTATAGCTAGCATATTATTATGGGAAATTAAACAAGAACTGCATACAAATTTTCCGGAAAATTCACCCCTCCTGGGTGGGATGTGTGGATGTGAGATATTGGTTCCATACTGATAAAGGCTATACTGATGGCGGCGCAGCGAGGCGCGACGAGTTTTACGCTATCAGATCATCAGATTTTGACCAAACTCCCAAAAATTGTTTGGAATCCGATAACATTCATAACTGAAAAGAGTAAAAACGCTAACATTGAAAACAAAAAAGTTTTTCTTAGTTAGTAGCCTGATTCCACAAACACAAATATGTACTAGGCATGTTTTAGTGCACGATATTTCTATTTCGACTTACTCCAGCCTCTCAATCTGCGAGGTTGGGTAAAAAAATGCGTGAGTCAAAATATGTTGGGGGTGGTGTGGGGGAAGTGATCCCGCATCAAGGTCAAAGTTCCCAAAAAATGGTCGAAAATTTATATATAAGGTCATAGCTGCCCAGGGGTTGCTTCTAGGGGTCAAATGTACCAGCGACCTCCATTGTTTTTCCCTCCGCAAAATTTGTTTCCTTCACACCTACCCCTCATCTCTCCTCCCTACTGGGATCCCCATACAAATATGACATTTTTACAAAATTGTCCCCCACCTCTTTAAAACTCTTCCTAGGAGTATAAAATTTATAACCAACTCCCATTATTTTTTGACTCCCAACATTTTTGTTCTTGGCACCCACCCCCTGTCTCCACTCCTTAGGGGCGCATCCATACAAAATTGATGGAAAATTTGTTTTTTTTTGATTTCGTACCACTGCCACTTGACTACCACTCCAAAAGTGCCTCCTAGCCATGGAAAATATAAAAACAACCCCAACTATTTGTCCCTGCCCGACATTTTTATCCTTGGCACCTTCCCCCCATCTGCCCTCCCTAGGGGGGTCCCCATACATAAATGACAATTTTATAAAATTGTCCTCCAACACCCTAAAACACTTCCCAGGAGGGTAAAATGTATGACCAACCCCCATTATTTTTCACTTCCCAACATATTTGTTCTTGGCGCCCACCCCCTGTCTCCACTTCCTAGGGGGGCTCCCATACAAAATTGATGATAAATGCATGTTTGTATGGATTTACTAATACAATGTTATGGCAATATACTTAGGTGACAATACACTGGGATGGTAAAATGCTACCGGAGATGCAAGGGAAATAAAAGTTCCTCGACTTCCTCTGATCGTAACGTACGGTGCTTGATTAATCAATTACACCTTAATTGCTCCAAGTGCATGTTTATGACTTTCCATCGTTGCAAACCTTCGCTGGCTACCTATACGATTGGCAATGAACCCTTGGAACGAATATCTACAGTCGTTGATCTTGGAGTTCTTTTTGACCGAAAATTGAGTTTTAATCCTCATATCTCCTCTATTGTTAATAGGGCGAAAGGTGTACTTAGATTCATTAAACGTTGGTCGAAGGAATTTAATGATCCATATACCACAGAGCTTCTGTATACTGCTC